>PPKL02000021.1:0-165395 GCA_003707665.2 Ogataea pini | reverse complement strand
CCTCTTCTGGTTTTTACTGTACTGTAGTATAGGCAGATGTACTCAATATTCATCTCCGAAATGTCCTAAAATATGGGGACATTATCATACTCCCCATTTGTATCAATAAGTCCAAATTCAACCATCTCCTCAAACTCCTTGAACGAGTGGTTCAAGGATTCAAAATGAACCCCGAAACACAAGTTGTAAACCGCATAATACCCATCCACAATCGTTTGCAGTTTATCTGTGATCAAGTCCATCGGATAAAATTTACAGTACATTGCGTCCAATGACTGCCGCATCTCTTTCCGAATCTGACTCGAACCAATCTCTGCGGCAACTTCAACCCCTTGCTGGCCATCAGAAAGAATGGTACCTTTGTTAATCATCTCGTTGAATAGGATTTCAGCCATCGAATTGACATAGATCGTCTTGAGTGAATTCACACTAGTGGAACCGATGTTCACCTTTTCAACCTGTTCAATGAGCCCACACAGAGTCTTGAAATCAAAGTTCTCTTCAAAAATGTCGTTTATCACAGGATTCGAAAAGCCATAGTTCAAGGATGCCAATCTTTCCTCAGAATTGGAACGGATTATTTTAAACACTTCTTGCTTGAAAAAATGAGTGAACTTGTTGGCATCTGTGTGATCAAAGTAGTTCATCAAGAACCCATCGATCTCAACCAATAATCTGTTAAAGTTCACCAAACTCTGCTGATTTTTGTTTTCAAGCGTTTTGAAACCATCAGGAACTGAGCTTGGAAGTCTCACTTGATTGGAACCCAAATAGCTCATCACAATGATCGAAATCGATTGCAACGTCACTAAACCACGAATTTGATTGCTCAGATCCAAAATTTGAATAGACACGTTGCCCAAATGTTCTGGAACATCGTATCTTTTGGAAGCAATTGAGCTGCACAGAAACTTGGTGAAAAGCCGGTTATAGTAGTAATAGATTTTGAACCGAGAACTCTCTGATTCAGCGTTGAAATTCATCTGTTTGTGAGCAAGCATCAATTTGAACAGGTTCGGATACCGCAGATTGATAGAAACCTGATAACTCGAGGTGCTATATCCAAACATCTCTCTTTCAAATTCCACGATGTTATCCCCAATAAACTTGAGACAATTCTTGATACAATTGTTCATACCGAAAATCATACAATCCTTGATGAATTCCACAAATCGCTGAACAAAGCTTTTGTCAATTTGATTCAATTTTTCCTGCAAATCCTCGGCTTCATATCTTAGGAAATCCGGTGTTTCTCTAATCAATATGTTCAACACCATTCCGAAATAATCACTCAAGCTCAATTTACCACTCCGAATCTTGCTCAAGACTAACATCGAATCCGATAAAAACGAAATGATGGTGATGTTGTTTTTGCGATGCGAGGTAGTTTCAGGGAAGACAAGATTCACTGTCTTGGAAGAGTCCTCCATAACGATAAACATAGCATACAGACATCTTTCTACCATTTGCACGACGTCAACCATCATCTCTTGTACAGAATCCAAATAAGATAGTCTCTCTATGGCTTCAATACAACCTTCGTTGTACGTTTTGAGGCCAAGCCAGTTCCTTATCGCCTCAATATCTGGTTGAACCTGAGACTCGATATAATCTCGAAGTCTATTTTCGTCAGTTGCAGCGGATGACACTGAAGCTGAACGAACTTCTTTAAAAAAAGACGGTGTTTTGCCCGCTTTTAGCTTCATTTGCAACTTTTGCTTGCGGTAATCAATCAGGATTTTGAAAAGATATTTTCGCCAATTACTTATGGAGAATGTTGGTGGAACAAGCGAGACCGGCTTACTTTGAGTGTTTTCAGGTGTTTCAGCAGCTCCTGACCGTACATTAGCTGAAGAGGTGGATATCAGAGGATTGTCGTCTGTTAAAGACCCAGACAATACAACTGACCGATGTTTGGCCACTACCTCGATTTCCATCTTCTGTATTATAGCTGAATCGAAGAAACGATCATCTGCTTTCAACTTGGTAAAATGCTCTTTGTTTTGCTTGATGAAAGACTCACTTTTTTGAATCATGGATTTATACTCATCGATAATCACATCAGTCTCCTGAGTGATTGAGCGCATCGACCTTAGAAAATTGAGATGTTTTGTAAGTGCTTCGTTTGATTTGGATAACGAAGCAAGACTCCTAAACCAATGGTTGAATTTGAAAACCTGGAAAATGGGAAAATAGTAGTTTACAAAAGTTTCTCTGAACGAAAACTTATCAAAGTCCGAACCACATTGAGTCACCAATCTTTTGAAACTCTTCCACACATTGAAAGTGTACGAGTGCAGTTCTTCAAGCAGGAAATCGTAGTAACCATCATCAAGATGGTGTTGTTTCAGGTAAGGGAATTCTTTAGTTGATTTTGAAAGAAATTCGAAGCTGGCGTTAAGTTTGATACTGTAGATTGGTTTCCTGTTGTATTTTTCAAACTTATCTTTTTCGACGAGTAAAGCAAGACCAAACAGAAAACAACGAGACGCAACATGTGAACTTATTCCTGCCGTTGTGACTCCAACTTCCTCCAAAGTTCTAGAAAACAGCTTCACCACTTCTTTTGAATTGATGAACTTGTAGACTGTTTCTATGCTCACCGAGGCTATAGAGTCTGGAATGTTGGTGACAAGTCCGATTCTTTGCATATTATCCCAGGCTGATATATTCTCCTGAATTTTGAAATCAGCGGGCAAGAACAAGTTTGGATCCTGTGGAGGAGGCATAGGGAGCTGTGGACCAGCGAGTTCAAAAGATTTTGATGTGGGAGATGAATCGGTTCCCGAGGAACAGATAGTGCGAATTGTATTTGCAGCTATAACACGTTTGTGATTGATGTATTCTTCTTTATTTTTAGCTGCTCTTTCAAGTTTTTGGTGCATCTTTTCTCTGCGAAGACTACGTTGCGAGTTCACATTGTTCACTTTCGCCGACACGGACTCCCTGTATGTAGCAAAGCGTGTGACTTTTTGACCTATAAGCTCTCGACGCCTGTCGCGGTGGTCTTGTAAGTCATCTGAAAGGGACACAGATCTGCGTTTGGGGCTGTATTTTCCAAGAGGTGTGAGCCGCCTTATCACTCTGGCAGGCGGGGTCAGAGGTGGTGAAGAAAGCGACAACGACGTCACCTCTGACGGGCTGGATGATAAAGCCATGCCATACACATCAGCCTCCTCGAAATCGCCCTGGGGACACAACTTAGGGGTAAGAAGCTCAACCTCGTTGTGTTGGCTGTGTGGTCTTTCTGGCGCTTGTGCGGCATTGGAGGAGGCCGTTCCAGAGGCAGAGGCCCTGGGGACCGAGCTACCACCAGTGCGAGATCCAGGACTATCACCAGACCCGTTTGGAGACACGTTGTTCATATGGCTTTTGTCCAGCGGCAAAAAGGGGTCCCCTGTATTAAAATAGCACCCCTGGTACGGGTTTTAAGTTTGCGGCGGGGCGGGACTGGGCAAACTGTTTGTTGTTAAGTGTCTCTGGGAGACACTAATGTTTGTTCTATTAAGAAATTGAGTCCAATAATTTATCAATGATGAAGATAAAACCTTTAGTACAGCAGACTAGCTTGCTAATAATTAAATAATTTTATATCTATTTTATAATTTATGACATATATCCTCTTTCAGCCTCACTATAATTCTTATCGCCCGGATTCTCCGGGGAAGCCCTGAATTTTTTCTCTGCAGAGGCCAGCCTCCCTACCCACCGGGATTCAACGGCTTGTCTAGTCCTTGCGAAACAGTCCTTAAAAAATTTATTTTATTTTGACTGTTTGTTGCCCCTGGCATGCGGCGGGTAACCTTTTTGGCTCAGGAAATCACACGTTAGAAAAAGTGTGACTAAATGAAATCATTGCTTGCTACTAAATGAATATTGTTCTGCTTCACGATCGATCCGTCTGAGCTGGCAAGAACATAATTTTCTCTCTTCTACGGTGGCAATGGCCGCACAATCCACCAGCCACCGTGCTCGAGCACCAACGCTCGAACAGCTAGTTTACTCGCCGTGCCTTGAAGTCACTTCGGAGAGCGCATTGGCCAACACAACAGATGCTTTTGCGTTTGGTTCAGAAATTTCTTCGTGTGCCTGTACTGAATGCGCCCCGCTGGCACCACCGTTCGACCTGACAAGTTTCCGCAAATTCACCGACAGAGCACATTGCTCAGAAAATCTACGATTCCTTGCTGACATAAGCAGGTATGAAAGACTATGGAATAGCTGTTTTGGAGGGAATTCGCATTGTTTATGCTGCGGGCATAACCACAAAGGCAGAACTCCCACACAAGACTCGCCCCAGAAAGAGCCAGACATTGAGACCCGACTCAAACTTGAGAAATTGTGGCACAAGCTCATTGACACTTACATCAAAGAAGACTCTATAGATCAAGTGAATCTATCGGCAAATGTGACTGATGCCATTTTAGCTGAAGATAGGTTAGTTGACCCGCAATTTCATCATCCCAAATCCCTGGTGGCCGCTAGAACCCAAGTCTTGTCACTTTTACGTCAAAATGTGTACCGGCGATTTGTCAGAGAAACTGAGGAAAAAGAAGCAAGGCATTTAGTCTCAGCCCTGCCATTCTCTCCTCAGCCCGTCGTACTCCCCATTAAAGGCCCATGTGGCATTCCCAACCCAGAAGTCAAACAACAGGACACACATCGCATCTCCTTTTTAGGAATCACACACACGTTGAAGAATGGTACGAACGTGCCGGTCAAGATTGAACATCCCACCGGTGGCAGCCAAAATAGAGGTACACGCTTCGGTTCGCACAGTCTGAGACCTTTGAAATCTCGTTTGAAAAAAAAGAGGAGTCCCAGTCCTGGCACGGGTCAGGGCCTGTTTCGCTTCAAGTCTAACTTGTCCTCGAGACGCTACTCGTCGTCATCGACAAACTCTACGACTTCGTCGGTATCTCAACCCCAAAGCCCGACACTCAGCTCTCTTACTGAGCAATCGCTGCATCAACTGTCTAAGCTCTCATTTCTGGATCATCACCGTGAATCCTCTGAAAAGGAAGTTGTACATGACACGATTCAAGAGAATTAGCGATTCAGCTAATTGCAGCTTTTAATGATACTTTTCTACGCTTTAGTCATGCTTTTTCTGTGTTTCTTTTCTACGGTATCCGTGGACGGTATATGTAATTTCAATATTAATTATGACATGACTCATGTGATTCAATTTTCCCGAGATTTTGGTTGAAAAACTTTTGAGAATAATAAATTGAGAATATAATTTGAGGGAATTCAATAAAAAATCTTATCAGCTTTCCTTATCGTAATAGTGATATCTGTATTATTGATATAATGATTTTTGAAATTCTTGTTGCAATTCCACTTACCGTTGTGCTTCTCAATGTTGTGAGTGCAACCTTGAAGTATTTCAAACTTCATCTCACAAAAAATCAGCACAAAATCAAGTCGAATGATCTCAAACTGGCCCAATGGATTGTCAATCTCACCTACAAAATCAATTCCAAACTACCATTCGTGTCTGATACAATCGCCACAATTACAGAAATCAATGTGTATCCGATCAAGTCATTTCCTGGTCTGAGCGTGACTAGTTGGCCTATCACTGAATTCGGTCTTGATTGTGACAGAATGTACATGTTAGGGCAGTTTGATAAAACCGCCAACAAATACAATGCTGTCACAATGAGGGAATATACACAACTCGCTCTTGTGAAAGTTCGGCTAGAAAATGAATTGTTCGTCGTTCAGTACAAAGGAATCGACTATTTCAGTCTCCCTAAGACCGTCACAACAGACTATCTCAATGAATTGACAGATTTGTACGACAATGATGTGGAATTATGGGGAATTAGGTTCCAATCGCTTGTACTTTCAAAATTATCACTCAAGAAGTTTTTGATCGACCTCGATCTTCCAAGAGATCTCCAAATGCTTTACTCGTGCAATGGTAAACTAGTGCGAACAAACTCTCCCCCAAATCTTGTTGAAGAAAAAGGATTTGTTCCTGGATCTCATTCAAAATACAGAATCACAAAATTCCAAGATTATTATCCTATATTGCTCATGTCACGATCAGATATCGAGGACGTTAACAAACATATTTCCGACAAGTTTGGATCAACAGATTCGGTTCCAACCGTCTCGACTGTTAATTTCAGACCTAACATTGTTTTGGACGGTGTCAAAAGAGCTCATGATACTGATGATTGGTACAGATTCAAGATCAACAAAGACAAAGAATGGATCGTCACTTCTAAATGTCCGCGCTGCTCAATTCCAAATATTGACCCTCAGACAGGACTCATAGATAAACACAACAGAGTGTCAAAAACACTGGCCAACTTCCGCCGAGTCGATCTTGGGAATCCCAATTTGGCATATTTGGGAGTATGCGCAGTTCAAGTACAATGCGACTACAACATATCTGTTGGACAAGATGTTCAGGTCCTGGAAAGAAGACTGAATCGTTATATCAAAATTGATTAATGGTGCAATTAATGAGCACACTATTCATCAAGACGCTGTGCACCAGATAACATTGCCTCTTTCAAGTTGAATGGCTTGTCGAAGAGCATTTCCCAGACTTGGTTCATATCTGTTATCTCTTGATAAGCAGAGGTGCAATGTTCTGGCTCGGCATGTATGAGATTTGCAATATTGCTGTTTGCCGTAGCAGCGTTGATGGATACTGAATTTGTCTTGATGCTACTCACGGCAGGCGAAAGATGGTTGTAATTAGTTGCTGAGTTTTGTGAAACTAACTCATTGATCTCTCGTTGGTCCATAATGTTAGTAACAAAATCTCTAAAATTTATTGAAACGTTAGAACTATCCAATAGTTCTGGATTGGGTGAAATAATAACATCCTCAGGAGCAGAAGAAACAGTACGAATTTTGCTTGGAATTTTGGTGAAACTGTCAGTTTTTCGATTAGATTCTGCCCGTCTTTTGACTATGAGACTTTTTGTTTTTGTGTGAATTCTCACTAAAGTGTCATGTACTAAAGCTGCCGGTGGACAATCTCTGCGAAGAAGTGTGAGCAACCTCAAAGTAATACGAATGACCCCTTCTGCACGATCCAGAACGTCATCGTATAAGCATAGTTCTTTTGAATTGATCATTGAATACAAGACCCCCATTCCAGATCGATGGATTGAGTAGATGGAGAGATATTTGTAGTTGATTTTGTTGATGGAGGAGAGCTTGTCGTAAATTTTGATCACACGGCAAGAAGTCTCAAAAAGCATTGCTAAGTTGGTTGGACTCAGTTTGGGGATGTGATGCAACGGCTTGTATAAATTTTGCAGCAAAAAGTAGTAGTTGAGTAACACAAATTCAAGCAAAAATGTGAATGACTGTTTGACGTCTAAATCCCATTCGGTGTTTTGAGCAGCCAAATAATTTGATACGAGTTGATTTAATTCCAAGTGAGTTCTGTTGATATACTCATCTAATGGTCTATCGAGAAATGGGAACGAACTTTTAGAGTTCATCACTAGCTGTATGTTTCCCTGTATGCGTCTCAGTTTGATAAAATACTTGGGGATAATGAAATGCGGGTCATTTTCAAAGTCACAGCTCGCACTGATGTCAAAATCTGAAAGAAGAAAGGGACGATCAACGTAACAACAAATTTGTCGTTCTAAAGAGTAAAGACTCCAGAAAACTCGTCTATGAAGGTTTTTGTGATTTTGGCAATCCAAATCTGAAAAGTTGTTCTCGCTCAAAAGTGGAACTTGTTGCTGGGGAAGTCGGTGTTGATAGTAATTTTCTAGTCGTTTCAATTTGGATTCATCGTGAAGTGACATATCAATGGCTAAAGCGACTGCCGAGGAAATGATGTACCATATTCCCGGAGAAATTGGTTCCAAGAGGCCAAAAGAAGTGATGAGTAAAAGACATTGAATCGTTTTCAACTGAATGTTATCGGATTCAACCTCGTATTTGACTATGTGGTTGGGAATGTCTTTTTTGATGAATTTGTTGAAAAAGACGGTAGAAGTTTGAAAATACTGTTTAGCACTTGCGACGTTGTCTTCCAAGTCATGGTGATTGATCGCACATCCAATGGCGAGTAGAATATAGAAAACAAAGAGATCAAAGGAGTTGAATTCATTTAGCAGAAACAGAACGTAATCGTTTTGTTCGAGAGAATCGGCTCCGAGTGATTCGATTCTGTCCATCATGCGATTGACTTTGCTGAAAACGCTCCCATCATTTTGAAGAATCGGATACTGTGTCCAGGAGTACTTGAAATAATCGTTTACCATCACTAGAGCGATATTGCGAGCAGGAAGTCTTGCGATTGTATGAGCGGGAGCTTCGCTGGGTTCATCTTTTGGTGGACCTTTGCCGAACATGGAGATTTCGTTCACTTTTCTTGTGTCTCTATTGAATGAGAACCCCCAAGGGAGGCTCCAGGTGCTGTTAAGGCCGAAATCGAGACTTTGGAGGGTGGTTGTAGAGGTATCAGTGACGGGGCTTGTCGCCGTGTTGGTGGCTGTGTTAGTGTTACCATAAAACTTTCGAGCTTTGAGTTGTTTGGTTATTGGATCCATAACCAAACAATCGATTTTTGCCTTGGCACACCGAGCGCATTTGGGGTAACTGAAATCACACTTGTGTTTAAGCGAGCGGCACTTTTGACAAGCTGCCTTGACACGGCCTGCAGGAGGCATTTATTGGCCCGTGCGAACAAGAGAGGGGGGAGGAGATGGTGATGTGGATGCCAGGCGTTCTCAATGAGTAGTCTTCTGAAAATTTCACGGACGTTATAGCAAGGCAGAAGGAGTAATAAGAAGGACCTTGGGGTAGCTTATCATAAAAAAAAAAATACCAACAACCGACCCCTCAAACTATCCACTTTATTTTTTCATGATGAGATGTGATAAGGTACGAAAATTATCAAGCAAGTGCCGCGTGATGAAGGCTATCATTAGCCACATGCAATGCTTGAAATTCATCAGCCACTCCGGCGAGAGAAGCTTTTTTTGACTGTTGTTTAGTTGGAAGTTCCTGCGCTGTCGCGCGCCGGCGCGCGTTTGCATTGTTTCGGCGAACAAAAAGCAAATTTCACCAAAGATGTTTTTTTTCATGCTTGCGGAAAAAGACGAAAAAACAGAAAAAAAATTGGCAGTACTTGACAAGTTTTTAAAATTCTCCAGTAGTGTGATTGTTTTGTTTTGATTAGCAAGCTTACAAAAGTGCGTTTTTCAAGTGCAATTGACCTGTACGGACGTGAACCTGGTGTCCTGGACAACGTATAGTGACAATGTCAACAGTGAGTTTGAGATTTTTGTTGTTCAACGCTGATATAACCAGATCAGCCTTTTCTTTCTCCTCCTTTTACTAACATAGAACTACCCTGTTTCAGACCGACGTCAGCACACAAAGGGCTTCCGAAAAGGAAACTGAAAAGGCCGCATTGCACGTTATGGATCTTGACGGCCCAGTGAGCAAGACAATCGACAAGAAAGTTCTTGAAGAGAGGGATAAACTCGAGGCTCAAAAGAGACAACCTCATGAAGCCGCTTTCAAAGGATGGAAAGAAGTCGCTGGTTGGGAACAAAACGATGTTCTTACAGAACAAGATGAAATCATGGATCTTTTGACACGCTCCACCTTTCTAGACGAGTACCTTCCAGAAGTTGCCTACGGTGATTGGTACCACACTGTTGGTATTGTCATTGTTGGTGGATTCTTGTCTTGGTTTTTGGGTTGGTTAAGATTCTCAATTGGCCCCGTCTTTTTTGTCACCCTCGCTTCTTCCATTTACTACCGTGCCTCGATTAGAAAGTACCGTCTTGCGTTGCGCTTGGCAGCACAACGGGAGTTCTCTGTGAACCACATTGAGGACGATTTTGAATCAATGGACTGGCTCAATGTGTTTTTGGACAAGTACTGGATTTTCCTTGAACCATCTGTCTCCCAAATGGTTTGTGACCAGGTTAATGTGATTCTCGCGGGATTGCCAATTCCTGCTTTTGTTAAACAGCTCTGGATTCACACTCTTACTATCGGTACCAAACCACCAAGAATCGACAAGGTGAGAACTTTGGAAAGAACCGATGATGACGTCACCGTGATGGACTGGTGGGTTTCCTTTACTCCAAACGCTCTTGATGACTCAACTGTGAAACAAGTGAAGAACCGTGTCAACCAGGAAGTGATTGTCAAGGCAAAGTTGTTCGGTTTTACCTTCCCTGTTGTTGTTTCAAACGTTGCTTTCAGGGCTAAATTTAGAGTCAGACTAAGAATGATGACCAACTTTCCTCACGTCGAAACTGTCAATGTCTCGCTCATGGAGGCTCCACACTTCGATTTCGTTGCCAAATTGTTTGGCGGTGATTCTATCTTCGCCTTTGAATTGCTCAACCTTCCTGGTTTGTTCATGTTCATCAACGAGATGGTGACCAAGTTTGCCGGCCCAATTGTGTTTGATCCACTTTCCTTCCAGCTCAACCTCGAGCAATTGCTTTCTGGTAACGGTGCCGATGGTGTCTTGGGTGTCCTTGAACTCAACGTGAAGCACGCTAAGGGTTTGAAGGCTGCTGACACGTTCAACAACACTATCGATCCATACTTGACATTTGGATTTGGTGGTGAGGTTTTAGCTAAGACCGATTATAAGCCAGATACTATGGACCCTGTTTGGAACCAAAGAGTCAATGTTATGCTCAAATCTTCTTCGGAGCCACTGTCTATCATTCTTTACGATGAAAATGCCAGTGATGGCAGAAAGGATAAAATGATGGGAGCTGTTTTGTATGACTTGGAGAACATTTTGAACAAAGGAGAATTGAGGGACATCAAGCTGCCAATCTTGAGAAACAACAAGCCTGCTGGTGAGGTTGTCTTTGACCTCAAGTTCATGAAGACATTGCAAGGTTCTCAATTGCCAGATGGTTCTTACAGTGCACCACCAGATCTCAACACGGGTGTGGCACACTTGGTTTTGAGCGGTGCACGTTCATACAGTGCTGATGAGGCTAAGCCAGAGTCTATCTTTGCTGAATTGTACTTGAATGGTGAATTGAAGCAAACTTCAGGTGTTGTTAAAAAGAGTAAGGAGGCTTCTTGGAACTTGGCTCTTGACGAGATCATTTACAACAGATCCAAGGCTAAGGTTCGTGTTGTTCTGAGAGATACTTCTAGACAAAAGAAGATTGTTGGTTCATCTACTTTCCGTCTCACTGATATCATTGATTCGTCTTATGTTGGAAATGAATGGATGTCGCTCACCAAAGGATTGGGTGAAGTTAAGGTGGCTTGTAACTGGAATTCTGTTCAAATGTCTGGTGTCGAAGGTTCTGCTGGTTACAATAACCCAATTGGTGTTGTTAGATTCGATATTGAAAAAGCTGAGAACTTGCTCAACTTGGAGAAACTCGGTACTATTGATCCATATGTTCGTATCATGATCAATGGTGTTGAGAGAACAAGAACTTTGACAAAGGATTCTACTGTTGATCCGCTTTTCCACCAAGCTTTGTATGTTCCTGTTTCGTCTCCAAACCAAAGGATTACCATCGAGGCTATGGATGTTGAAAGAAACACACCAGATAGAACGTTGGGTTCTTTCCAAGTGAGATTGAACGAGTTTATTGACTTCAACGAAAAGAGTGAGCCTGTTGAAACTGTTGGTGATGTCCAAGAAGGAAGATTGGTTCACCGTAAGAAGGGAGCTAAGGGTACTGTCACTTACAGTATGGCTTTCTTCCCTTCGTTGCCTGTCATGACTCCAGATGATCTCCATGAGAAGAAGAAGGTCGAGGCTGAGAAGCAAGCTGCTATTTTGAAAGCAAAAGAAATGGAGTCAGCTGGTGTAACGGCTGTTGTCGAGAAGAAGCCAGGAGCTGTTGAAGAAGAAGAAGAAGAAGAGGACTCCAAGCCAAAATTGGATCTTTCTCTTGCACAAGTTCCAGAATACAACGCTGGTCTATGTGTGTTCACCGTTTTGGATGGTCAGTTCCCTAAAGAAGGTTACTTCCAAGTGTTTTTCGACAAGAATGGTTATGCTTCTTTCGAGACTGGACGTGTTTCATCTAGAAATGGTAAGGTTAACGCTACCGGTGATGCTATGGTCAGAGAATTGAACTACTCTATTGCTACTCTCAAGTTTGTGGAGAAAAAGGGCAGCAACTTATTGAAGTCTGCAATTGGAGAGTTGACCATGCCAACATGGCAGCTTATTCAAGCTACATATGACAGTCCACAGCCATTGAGGTTGTCTAACGGTGTTGAGGTGAGATTGCAAACCAGATGGGTTCCAGTTATCATGAATTCCTTGCCCGAATTGGACTCGATTGGAAACTCCGGTTACATGAAACTGAAGGTCATCAAGGGTATTGAACTTCCTGCTGCTGATTCCAATGGTAAGTCTGATCCATTTGCCAAGTTGTATCTGAACGGCGAGGAAGTTTTCAAGACGAAGACGATCAAGAAAACCCTGAATCCTGAATGGAACCAAGAAACTGAATTTGAATTGCCAAGTAGAGTGAGCTCGATCTTGAGAATCAAGGTTAGTGATTGGGATATTGGTCTTGAACAAGATGATAAGTTGGGTGAGGTGAACTTCAAGTTGAGCGAGGTCAATCCATTCTCTGATAGGTTCCAAGAGTTCACTCTTCCATTGAAAGACGATGATGGAAAACCAGCTGGTGAAGTGATGATTGCATGTCAATTTACAGCCGGATACTTGACCGTTTTGAGTTCTGAGAAGAAACTTCCAAACCTCGGTGGTTCTGCCATCAATGGTGCGGGTAAAGTTCTGGGAACTGGACTCGATGGAACAGGTAAAGTTCTGGGAACAGCTGGTAAAGTTGGTGGAAAAGTTCTCAATACAGCTGGAGGTTTGTTCAAGAAGAAGAAATAGTTTGTGTTTATTGTTTGTATTGTTAAGTTTACATTATTTGATTGAGGGAATGATGAGCGAAGGGAGCCATGGGTGGAGCAATTAAGAGTGAAGCTAGTACTTTGGTAGTTTTCTAGTAGTATTTTTCAAACAAGGCGGTGCAAGAAAACTCGCTTAATTCTCAGCAAGCCCAGTTTTTTTTTTTGATTTCTAGTGCCACACACGTTTTTTCAAGACACTTACTTAATGAAAAAATGAAAAAAAAGTGAAAATAAAATCAGGTCAACGAAACTTATCATTCATCGATAAGCAGTAGCAATCCTTCTAACGCTCAAACAGCAAGTTTTGTACAGTCCGGCTATCCGTTTGGTAGTATTTCCAGAAGTTCCAGTCTTGATCGGAATTAACCGACCATCATAATGCGCTAGTTTTTGTGACACTGTTGGAATTATCAGTAGACATGAAGTTCGCTAAGGTGTTCCAGCAGGTCCTGGAGGAAGACCAAGTTCCTGACGAATGGAAGCGCAAAGCAATACAGTACAAAGCGCTCAAAAAATGCATCAACAGAGTGGTTCAAGAACTCGAGTTGATCGGTCTGAAAAAGGAAGCAATAAGTTTCACATATGATACGAAAAAAGGGGACCAAGAGTATCAGCCTCAACTAAGACTCAAAGTCTCGCCGTTGATGGAAGGTACGATTTTACAAAAATTACGCGACTTGGACTACGCATATAGTATTCAGCCTCTGAAGGATCGGATCCTAGAGGTTGGATCAAACGAGGACGGAAAGTCATTTATTTCAGCTGATAATCCGTTTGATGAAGAACCATTTTATGAAATCACGGTTCATTTGCACGAAGATACCGAATTTTTTCGAACACTATACGAGGAGTTGATTGAGCTGAGTGAATTCAAGACGGCTCGAGAACGTGAGTTGGAGGCCGATATCGAGAATATTGCAGCAATGGTAGCCAAAGTGGGATCTCCAGGAACGAAAAAATCCGATATGTACTCATGGCGGAAAATATTCCAATTATACATTGAGAGCGAGGTGTTTTTCAGTACCAAAGAAAGAGGCGGGGGTATTATTCAGGTTGATCAGTCAAAGAAACGTGTTGAAGATTTTGTGGAAACCGTGAATAAGCAGATGTTGTGCAAGAGTTTTCGACGGAAAAACTCTTTGGAAGCGTATCAACGTTTCCGTGATTTGAATTTTCTGATTTTGAAAGTTTCCAATTATCAGGTGATGAACAGCATGGCGGTCACCAAAATATTGAAAAAATTCGACAAGCAGACAAGTTTGAACTCTACTGAACGGTTCCCGGATCTTGTTGCTCAATCTCAGCAACTTCATATTTTGACTGGGTCTCTGACTAAAGGTGTGTGTTACTTGATTGCACAGCGATTATTGAACATTATTCCTCAGATTGATGATTATACGTGTCCTGTTTGTTGTTCTGTTGCATTCAAGCCGATACGACTCGATTGTGGACATTTGTTTTGCGTTCGGTGTTTAGTAAAGTTGCAACGTAAAGACGAGGACAAGTGTCCTTTGTGTCGACAGGCGGTGGTTGTTCATGCGGATGAGAGGAATTTAGATCTTGCTCAAATGGCTTATTTGAAGTTGTATTTTCCCAAAGAGGTGAAAGAAAAACAAGCTGAGAATGAAAAAGAGATATTTAAGGAGCAGTACGGACATATTGTTGATCCGGACGCTTCGGCATGTGTGATTAGTTAAGAGAGTCCAGGTGTACTCATTGTAAGATATAATTATTAGTCAAGTGAAAAAGGGGAAAAAAAAAAATTAGAAAAAGATGGGATACTTAATGGTTTATTTATATAGAGAAGCGGAGCAATAAAAAAAGTTGAAGAAACAAAAAAAAAAAAAAAAAGATATTTCATTCATTGCTCGTATATATCCCACTTACAACTATGGAGGACGAAGACGTTGGTAACAAATATGACCGTCAGGTCCGGCTGTGGAACCCCAGTGGTCAAAAGCGATTGGCTGAATCTCATATTTGTGTGATCAATGCGACTACAACGGCATGCGAAACTCTCAAAAACCTAGTGCTACCTGGCGTGGGCCGGATCACTGTAGTTGATGGAGCTACGACTGTGACTTCTAAAGATCTCGCAACCAACTTCTTTGTCCTAGAAAGCGATCTGGGCCATGCGCGTGGCGAAAGAATTGTTCAGAACTTAGGAGATCTGAATCCAGACGTTGAGTTGGTGTACGAATCTCAGCCAATTGAGATGCTGGTGGCTCAAAACGAATTTTGGATGCAATTCGACTGTGTCATTGACTGTTCGCTTGGAATTGGCTATTTTGGGGCCCTTGTTGAGCTACTTTGGGACTTGAATGTGCCTTTAGTGCATGTGACCTCGCTTGGATTCTATTCATTTGTGAGAATTTACTTCCCGGAACAGACTATAATAGAGACACATGATAACAACATTGAAGATTTGCGTTTAGATTTGCCTTGGAAAGAGCTACAGGAGTACATTGACGGTGTAGAGCTTGAAAAACTGGACGATAAGGAGTTTTCAGATATCCCATACAGCATCATTTTGACCAAGCTATTTCAAGAATATTGTGCAAAAGAAGGGAAGCGGCCGTCTCCAAGGGATGTGAGATTCTCGTTGAAATCCGTGCGGCGTACGGATGAGGAAAATCTGGAGGAAGCTGATAAGAGAGCGGCACAAGTCCTCAAAGACTCGAGGGAAGTTCCCCATAGATTGGCTGAATTATTTAAAGATCACAAGGCGGGAGTTGTTGATGAGAGAACACCAATTTTTTGGGTGTATGTGGTCGCATTGAAAGAATTTTATCAGAAACATGGCACTTTACCTTTGAGTGGTTCATTACCAGATATGACGTCAGATACTTCACGGTACACTACTCTACAGCGTCTCTATCGGGAAAAACATGAAACCGATAGGGAGGAGTTCAGAGGTATTGTTATGAGAATTCTTGAGACCATAGGGAGGTCTGGTGAGGAAATAAATGAGGCTGAATTGGGCAGTTTTGTGAAGAATTGCAAGTTTATTGAAGTTCATCGAGGTTCTAAAAAAGTATTTGATGCGGGTTTGCTTGTTAGTGGAGCAGAATGGAACCCCGTTCCATTGAATGGAGTATGCATTTACTTAGCATTTTTGGCAGCGAGGGCATTTTACAGCGAACATTTGAGATTTCCAAGACCTTTGGATCGTGCAGAGTTAAGAGCGAAAGCTATTGCTATACTTTGTCAGTATCGGGATTTGAAGACGTTTCCGGATGGACTTGAGTTGATATTGGATGAGATTTTGCGGTGTGAGGGTGGCTGTCTGACGAATATTGCTTCGGTAACGGGTGGAATTGCTTCTCAGGAGGTTATTAAGATTTTGACGAACCAGTATATTACGCTGGATAATTGTTTGGCTTTTGACGGGGTCAAGTCGCAAGGGCTGAGTTGGAAGATGTGAATGACCAGCAGCAAAGCTAGTTATGAGCGAAGCGAGTCAGTTGCGAGAGGAGTTTACATGCAAATTATAGATTTGTGTCAGGGTTCACAACAACACATGTATTTTGTTCGCAATCATTCTTCTACAATCACCCAGTCATGACTCTCTTTGCTCCTCGTTCATTGATCGTCCTTGTCCAACTCCACAGGTGTGGGGCGTGATTACTTTGATAACCAGACAAGTCAGCAAGCAATCAGGGTCAATATAGAAATGATTTCACTCGATCAATGGGTAGTAGATAGTAGGGAATCAGTCTGTGGGTAGATAGATGGTTATGTCTGAGCGTGGTGTAGGGTAAAAGTGGTTTATGCTATGATAAGCGAATGGTAGTCAGCGAACGACAAGGAAAGTGAGTCATGATTGAGTCATGATTGAGTTGCCAGTTAGTATTATGTGATATTTGGTGACTCTTTTGAAAAACCTCACGACTTGCTTTGCTCCTCGTTCGCTCCTCGTTTATCATTCGATCTCAACTCGCACTATAATTTTTTCATCCAAATAAACTTAAATGCACCTGCCAAATCACGTTGACTCCACCGTCACCTTCCATCTCTCATCCCAATCCAAACTTGTTCCTTCCCAGTTACCCTTCCCATGTACTACGCCGAGAAAATTGGTCTCGAAAAAACTGATCCGACTCGTTGGAAGCTAAGAACCACTGAACTCGGTGCCCAACGCTGGGAATACACCTCACAACCAGAACAACAAACTGAGGTTGAAAAGTACCTTTTAAACGAGGAAACTTTCGATAGAAGACCACTTCCCAAACCAACAACCATCAAAGATGCTCTGTACAACGCGGGACTCTTTTTCTCCCGTTTGCAAGATGAAAATTCTGGAACGTGGCCAAATCAGTATAAAGGACCTATGTTCATGACCATTGGATATGTGGCAGTTTCTCACTTCACCAAGACGCCAATTCCAGAACCAATTCGCGTAGAGCTTATTCGGTACCTTGTGAACACGGCCCATCCTGTAGATGGTGGTTGGGGACTTCACGAGGTGGATAAATCGACATGTTTCGGAACGACAATTAACTATGTGATTTTAAGATTGCTCGGTCTCGAACCTGATCATCCCATCATGGCCAAAGCACGCTCGACTTTACACAAGCTTGGAGGTGCGATTGGTGTTCCACATTGGGGAAAATCCTGGTTATCGTTGCTCAAGCTATACGAATGGGAAGGTGTGAATCCTGCTCCAACAGAATTGTTTGCTCTTCCATATTCACTTCCAATTCATCCAATGCGTTGGTGGGTCCATACAAGAGCAGTTTACCTCCCACTTGGCTATCTTGCAACCAGAAGAATTCAATGCGAGGATTCGTCTATTTTGCAACAAATCCGCAGAGAAATTTACACCAAACCATATGAAGAGATTGTCTTTTCGCAGCACAGAAACACCGTTTGTGGTGTCGATTTGTACTATCCGCACACGTCTGTTTTGAACGTAGCCAACTGGATGATGGTCAAATACGAGAAATATGTCCGGCCAGATTGGCTCTTGCGTTATGCTAACCAAAAGGCATACGAACAGATCATTAAAGAACTGGAAAACACTGAATATCTCGCGATTGCACCTGTTTCTGGAGCTTTCAACATTTTAGTTCTGTTTTTGGAAGAAGGAGCTGACAGTCCACGGTATAAAAGAGCTTTTGACCGCTTGAACGAAGAACTTTTCTTGGGACCAATGGGAATGACAGTGATGGGAACAAACGGATCACAATCTTGGGACAACTCCTTTGCCATCCAGAGTCTGTTTGTGGCTGGATTGGCTGAAAAACCAGAATTTCACGACGTGGTGAGCCGTGCGTTCAAGTTCCTTGTTCGGTCGCAATTCGATACAGAATGCGTGGAAGGTTCTTTCCGTGATAAACGTATTGGTGGCTGGCCCTTTTCTACAAAAGAGCAAGGTTATATTGTTTGTGATTGTACTGCTGAGGCTGCGAAAGCCATGATTATGGTGTTGCATTCTGATGCTTTCAAAGACGTTCATGATCTTTATGACCTGGCAAAATTGCAACCATCAGTGGACCGTCTTTTAGGGCTTCAAAACGCGGGATTACGTAAAATTGGTTCTTTTGACTATGGGTCTTTCTGCAGTTATGAGCAGAACAAGGCAACCACCCTGTTAGAACTGTTGAACCCAGCAGAAGTGTTTGGAAATATCATGGTTGAATATCCATACGTTGAGTGCACCGACTCTTCAGTTTTGGGACTGGTTTATTATATGCGTCACTACGGATACAAAGCTAAAGAAATCTCCATTGCTGTGGAACGTGCACTTGGATATCTTGGTAGACAACAGAATGAGGACGGTTCTTGGTACGGCTGTTGGGGAATTTGCTACACTTATTCGGGTATGTTTGCGTTGGAAGCATTCTCAGAAGCTGGACAGTATTACAACAACAACGACCATGTGAGAAAAGGATGCGATTTCTTATGTTCTAGACAGCTTCCAGACGGTGGTTGGGGTGAATCAATGAAAAGTTCAGAGACACATACTTATGTGAGCACCAAAAATTCACTTGTGGTTCAAACAGCTTGGGCATTGATTGGACTCATTTTAGCACGGTATCCGGATCGGAATTTGATTAAACGTGGTGTCCAGTTGCTTCTATCAAGACAACAGCCAAGTGGTGAATGGTTGTTTGAAAGCGTTGAAGGGGTTTTCAATCATTCGTGTGCGATCGAGTATCCTAACTATAAGTTTTTATTCCCAATGAAGGCTTTGGGATTGTACCAATCCATGATTGATGAATGACGAACGATGAGTGAAACGAAGGATTATCATTTTTTTTAGCCATTACCAATCATGAAAAATAAATCATAATTAATTAACTTTTTTGTTACCTAATCTGCTTTGATTGAAACTATAGAACAGTAATACATTTGAGAACAGTATTGACGAGTGGTGCGAGATATTCGACTCACTAGTTACTTGAATGATCCTTCACTCGTGATTCGAGTTGATTTCATCAATTGTTGGCTTGGAACTTGTGAATTCATGACCAGGTAACTGCTGACCTATGAAGAAAATTTCATGACAAATTTTTTGATATAGGACAACCTTTCGGCCTAATCATAGATAACTTGCTCCAATAATGAGACGCTTCGCTCATCAATTGCCTCGATCATAATTCAAATTACTTTATAAGTACTTCCTTACTCATTAACTCTAGCCTAACTCAACTCTACTCTACTCAATTGTTTCGCTCAAATTACCAGTCACTTGCAAAACTCGAGACTGTTGAATGACTCACAACCCGCTTCGCCCGTCGTTTCGTCTTTTCGTTGCTCATACACTCTTCTTCGACCTCACCTGTTTCGCTCGCACCTGATTCCTCTTCAATTTCTGGGTATTTCCAACCAAATTTTCCACATACGACGAAAACAACTCGTTGTCAGCCCTCGCATCCTCGAGATTCCTCGTCCAACAGCTCACTAATTCCAATAATTGCCTTTTGATATCTTTCAACTCAGCCAACCGCGCACTCAGTTCAACCTCGTTGGTGGTCAACGTCTGATAATATGAAAGAGGTTGCAGTTTTTTGAAAAATCCTTCTAATTGCTTATTAGTTTCTTGAATCAAATTATCTTTCTTGGTGTTGTCAAAACCCAATTTCTCAAATTCAGGTACAAGTCGTAATACATCTTCCTCGTGATGGCTATGTAAAGTATCTGTCTCACTGTTATTGTAAAAGTTGCTAAAATCATGACTGCTTTTGGTTGGTCGTGCTTCGTCCAAATCAATTGGTATTTGTAAACTTAGAAATAGTTGTCTTTTCGTAATTGAACGTTTCCAATTGATTTGCCTCAAGTTTCCCGGTTCCTGAACCAGTCTTGAATAAACATTGACACATCTTTCATTCAGTTCGATCTTATCACTTATGTCATTTGTGAAGGTGGAATCTCCTCGATTGAATATTGATTTGACCAATTCTTCAACATTATTCAATGATTCCTTACCATTGAAGACAATCTCTTCAGCTTGTGGTGAGACAGGTTCCGGACCTGCTGGCGCTTCAAACCCGTCAAAACTGCCAAATTCATCATCTGCTTCGGTGAACTCACAGAATTCATCAAATTCATCCTCGGCGGCGCTTTGACTGTCCATTGCAAGCTGTAACCCAAAATCAAAGATGGTATTTGTCTTTCTGTTGGCAATTCAAAAAGATTGAATGAAATGTATATAGTAAATACATAGTTAGTAGATTTTTTTCGCTTCTGTGTCCTCCAGCAAAATGAAAAAAAAATGCAAAAAAATGCTAATTCTGAGGATCGAACTCAGGACCTTCAGATCTTCAGTCTGACGCTCTCCCAGCTGAGCTAAATCAGCTAATTGTTGAAGAATGTTGCCCAAGTATGGTCGTCACTAGAATAATTGAACATATATGAAAACAAAAATAAATGCTAATTCTGAGGATCGAACTCAGGACCTTCAGATCTTCAGTCTGACGCTCTCCCAGCTGAGCTAAATCAGCTAGTTGTTGTAGGGGTACCCCATTGTCCCTTCATATCATCTTGCAAAAAGTTTAGCCCATCTTGCTGAATCAAAAAAAAAGAGGGGGTGGAGCCTAACTTTACGTGACTCGAATCTGGGAGGGGAAAAAAAAACAACAGAAGTAAAGTAGATAAGCTAACTCATTTGACGCGAGATTGCGTACAGAATAAAAGTCGAACCAGAGTGGTATAATGTGGTTACAGTCAGTGATCAATTCCCACACTGATTTGCTTGAGCGAGATCGGACAAAGACATCGGATGAATGATGTCGGTATCCGAGCAAAGTAGTTGAAAAATTGCAGCGGCTTCTGTTGAATAAGCGATGATTTCGGAGAAAGCGGGGTGTGAAAAATTCCAAAATAGGAGACCGAAGAGAATTTTTAGCAATGCCGACATCCGAGATGATTCAGCCAAAAATTATGGTAGCCAAAGACGAATTGAAGAACGAGAATCAACTCCGATGTTTCGGAGTTCCAATCGGTAGTTTGACCTAAGGATACTGATAGATTCTAGCCGACGCCACTAATCATACTGGCTGATCCGTGGTTGAAAGCAAAACATCACATGGAGAGCAAAAACTGTGGCTGTAACAGTTATTCATGACTTCCTAGGGGCTTATGCATGTAAGCCAAATTTGGTTTTTTCAGAAAGTCTGGGCTGATGGGGGCTCTTTTTTCCTTTGAATTTTTCAATAAAAGGCAGGGCAAAACGAAATAGGGGTGTAAAGAGATCGAGGCGTGGACAAATATATTTTCATTTTGAAGTCAATATTCAGTAACCTGGCAATAAGCTATGGGCTGCTCTTCTTAATTGCACCAGCTTCACCATCTCATATGCAGGTATAGCTAGTCTATCTCTATCTTTCCTAGCATGTGATGATTGCGATAACTGCTGCAATTGTAGTTTTTGCTTGCGTTATCGCGACAGAAGTTAGGCTATTCACGTTTCGCGCACCCCTCTTCCCAAGTTCGGTTACTATGCGTTTGCAACCGTGGTTCGATTTTTCACTGTGAGGAAATCCGTGACCAATTTTTTTGTCGCAAATGCATTAGCAAACAATGCAAAATCGGGGTGAAATCATGTGAAAGCCGCCCCGGTAGTCTTTGGGCATACTGATTATGCATGTTATGCTGAATAATGCTCCGAAGGTGGGAGAAAAAAATCACCTCTCACCCCCTGTGTGGGCTTTATCCGGCCCGTAGCAAGATTTGTTTCGAATAATGGATGACATGTGCCTGACATACATATCGGTTATAAGAGTAGTATAAAAGTACGCATACCCGCCGTTAATCCAACCGTTTAGTTGCGTAATATTTGTTAAATCATCATAACTTCAATCAGTTGAGTGAATCATCATGTCCGCTATTGCCCATCAGCTTTCAAGAACCGTCGTCTTTGATGCCGCCCGCGGTTTGAGCACTAGATCATTCTCCTCAACTGTTCCAAGATTCTTCGACAATGAAACAGAAGTGAAGGCGCAGGCCGCGGACGCTACTAGCTCAAACGGTACTTACAAGTCGTTTGCCCAATACAGAGTCAAAATTGTCCAAGATGATCCACTCTCTATTCAAACTAGAAGAAACTTTGGATTCCGCACTTCTGATGTTTCCTTCAAGCCTATGGATGATTCTGTGTCTGAAAAATTCAGAAAGCTCGCTAAAAAAATTTCTTACAGAGAGCCAAACATCAAAATTTCCGAATTGTGACTTGTAACAAGTGTACAATCATTGACGCTTCGGTGTAATCTACTGACACGCGGGACGATGAGGTGGATTATAAGGCTTTGGTTGTCGCAAGATAACAAGCAACTCACAAAAAAATTAAGGTAAAAAAAAACACTCACAATGAAAAACTATAGTACATTCAGCTTTATACGGCGTTTTCGTTCAATTTAATTCATGCATTTTGAATATTCGAAAGTAGTAAAATTCTCATTTATTGTATGTACATGTTTTCGTTCTTACCAAACACCCTTCTTAACACCTGGAAGCAGACCTTCGAGAGCTTGCATCCGGAACTGGTAGCGACACAACCGGAAATCTCTAATGACACCTTTTCCACGCCCAGAGTCGACACAACGACCTTTGAGTTGATTGGTTCTAGTGTAGTTTGGCATGGCAGTAAGCTGGACCTGGGCTTCAAGACGAAGTCTTTGTGGAAGTGCTGGGTTTCTTGCGATGAATTTGAGCGCTCTTGAAGTGACTTCGTGTTGAGCCACCATTTGTCTTTTGAAGTTGTCTCTGAGAACTCTTGTGTTAACAAACGAGGACGGAGCTTGGACCGGGTGTGGGAACCGTTTCATTGGCTTGGCACGTGACACAAGCTGTTGCGCCATCTGTTTAGCGACGCCCGACATGATGTGTGTGTGTGTGTATGAGTGTGGAGGTGATCAGACTTGTCTTTGTGGTAGTAGCCTTTGTTAAAGTTGAGTTTTTTTTTTCTAACTCTCAATATCTCGTTGATTTCTTTTCACCAGCCACACATACCGCCACAGATACCGGGTAAGCTGGTATTTTGGTTATGAAGCCCGCAGAAGGCCTTGTTTTGCTAAACTCATTGCACCGCCGTTTCTATTCGGAGTATTTTTTTTCAACCAAAGACTGGCGAAAATTAATATTTCAAAGACGCTGATTGGATTATTCGAGACTTCCTGTTCCGCGAAATTCATTCCCCAGTACACCAGGTGGCCGCGCGCTTTCCACCAGGTGTCTACCGGGGATGTTCTTGGGATGCTCCCGCGTACTCGCGGGAGCTCCTATTTTCCACCAGGAACCCTAAATTTTTTTCTCGTTAAACAAACCTCAACTTCCTTCTTATAACACTCTTGTGTCCTCTCCAGTACGAACACTACATTGCAGCAGTCCATTGCAGCACACTAGAAACGATGTTATCCAGAAGATTCTTCTCCACCTCCAGAAAAGTGTCCAAGGCTCTTGTGACCAAGCTGCCAAACGGTTTCACTGTCGCCACCAAGCCAACTTCCCACAGCACTTCATCGATCGGTTTGTACCTCAACTCCGGTTCCAGAAGCGAAAACCCATTCAACTCTGGTGTTTCGACTTTGCTCGGTAACGTTGTTAGCTCCACCAAGGCTTCCAAGGAGGCTCTCAGCCTTTCTGGTGTTGAGGTTTCCTCTTCCAACCAAAAGGAAATTACTGGTCTTGCGGTTACCTCTTTTGCTAAGGGTAACGCTACCAGCGCTCTTTCCACCTTGAAGTCGCTTGTTTCTGACTTATCATCTATTGTTTCTGATGAAGCTATCGTTAAAGATGCTGCTGCTAAGGCTGCTCTTTTCTCGGACGCGTTCGAGACTTCTCCAAAGCCAATGGTGATTGAACACATGATCGCTACCGCTTTCCAAGGTACCTCTTTGGCCCTCCCAGTTTATGGTAAGGCTGACACCGTCGCTACTCTTGAGTCTCAAGACTTGAAGCACTTTTTGTCAAAGCAATTTGTTTCTTCTAACCTCGCTTTGGTTGCCGTTGGCTCTGAGCTTGAGCACGAAGAACTCGTCAAATTCGCTTCTTCTTTGACCATCCCAACCGGTGCTAAGCCAGCCACTGAGCCATACCACTTCCTCGGTTCTGACGCCAGACTCAGAGACGACACTTTGCCACAAGCCCACGTTGCCATCTCTGTTGAAGGTCCAGCTATTGGCTCTTCTGACTACTTCACCGGTTTGGTTGCTTCCCAAATTAACGGTGCTCACATCGGTGCTTTGTCTCCATTCTCTGGTTTTGAAGGCTCCCAATTGTCCCAATTCCTCTCTGCACACCACTTGATCGACTCTTACGACCACTTCAGCTTGGGTTACTCTGACGTTTCTTTGTGGGGTGTTTACTTGAGCACTTCTAACATTGAAATTCTTGATGAAACCGTTCATTTCACCTTGAAGAACTGGAACAGATTCTCTAGTGGTACCGTCACCGACTCTGAGTTCGAGAAGGGTAAATCTGAGCTCAAGCTCAAGCTCCTCTCTGAGGCTGAGTCTTCTGCTGCCGAGGCTGAGAAGCTCGCTCTCGACTCTTTGGTCAAGGGCTTCCAAGAGTCTGGTGATGAAATCATCAAGGCCATCGACGAGGTCACCCACAAGGACTTGACCAAGTGGGCTCAAAAATACCTCTACGACCAAGACATTGCCCTTTCCGGTACCGGTCAAATCGAGGCCCTCTTCGACTACAACAGAATCAGAAGCGACATGTCCATGATGAGATGGTAATCATGTTATCGGGTCAGCTCCTTTTATCCTGAATTAGAGTTTTGTTCATATTTAGTTTCTGTTATTAGAGTCAAAATCTACTGTACGTCAACCTCTTCTGTATACGAAGTCAAAACAATCATCATATAAGTACATTTGGAAAACGGTAAGTGGATGACCAGTGGATTGAGTCATCAGTGAATCGTAAATCAATATAAGTAAACTGTAAATTCTACTCCCAAAATTGGGTGAAAAATTACCTAATATTTCACGACTTTTGATTTGGCAAAGAAAAACATTAACACGTAAATATATTATCTTTTTCAGCTAAACTATACAACTAAAGTTTATCATTAACTAATTTTATTGCATTTCATCATGCTCAGATTACTGCAGCCAACGGGCAGAAAAAGCGTTTTGTCGGTTTGTTCAAGACATTCTTTGAGACCCTTCAAAACAACCTATCAAAGAAGCAATTACTCTTCCTCTTCTGGCTCCAGTGGACCTGGAAAACACACTTACCCACTGGTGATCCTCGGTGGTCTCGCAATCGGTGTCACTTACTACAATCTCAACAACACTAGCAAGCCACCAAAGGCTTCAATTGATCCAACTCCAGGCCCTCTTTATAAAGATAGCGAAATCGACGTCATCTTTGTCTTGGGAGGTCCCGGTTCAGGTAAAGGAACTCAATGCTCCAACTTGGTGAAAAACTTTGATTTCGTCCATCTTTCCGCAGGTGACTTGCTCAGAGCTGAACAAGCAAATCCCGAATCTCAGTACGGTACTCTTATCGCTCACTATATCAAAGAAGGTTTGATTGTGCCTCAGGAAGTTACGATCAATCTTTTGAAAAATGCCATTGTTGAAAACAACAAAAAGAACGGTAAAACTAAGTTCTTGATAGACGGATTCCCAAGAAAAATGGATCAAGCAATTTCTTTTGAAGAACTCATCGTCAAATCAAAACTCACACTTTATTTCGAATGCCCAGAAGAAGTCATGCTCAAGAGACTTTTGGAAAGAGGTAAAACTTCTGGAAGAACCGATGATAATTTGGAAAGTATCAAGAAAAGATTCAGAGTTTTTGTCGAAACAAGTCTGCCTGTCGTGAAATATTACGAAGCTCAAGAAAAGGTGGTCCAAGTCAACTGCAACCAACCTGTCGATGAAGTTTATCGTAAAGTCGTTGCAGCTCTCGAAGAAAAAGGTGTCAGAAATTGATTCTTATGTACAATTTATTTGCAGGAATTCGCCATTGGTTCAGTAGTGATATCAAATCATCTTTAATAGAGGGAAGTTTTTCTCATCTCACTTTCTTTTCAATTACGTTCATAGTTCACGATATAAAATTTCAAGCCGCGTCGAGTGGTACTTCTCCTTGATCTTTCTGATAATTCCCTTATCGATAGACGACCTCGCTTTGAATTGCAGTAAAGTTCCAATAGCAACCAGTAATCTGTAAGCAGACTCCTCATTATCCAACAACTCAGGTCCATACCTGTTCACCACACTAACCAAAGGATCATAAAGCTGGCTGTTTTTCGTTCTTATGATCAAAACTGCGTAGTTTAGGATGAATGAAGAAATGGTCACTGCCAGAAGCTTTTCGGAAGGAATTCTGCTCAGTAAATCGTCCACAAACACAACATTGATTACATCAAGATCCGCAAAAATAGTCTCACCCCATGGTTTGGCATTGAAAATGTTGGTCAATACCCTTATGGTCATCATTACCACCTTAGATGAAGAGGAAGTCAACCCCACCTTAATCAAGTCAAATAGATTCTCGAATGGTTGAGTTTTCAAAATTGTATATCTGAGAATATCAAAGCCAAGGAGTTTGGATTCCGAATCCCAATTGTCAATAATCAAACCAGCCAGTTCAGATTGCTTCTTGAAATCCTGACAATTCATCGCCGTTTCAAAATCACGCGGGTCGAACTTGACATCATCGGCCTGCTTTGAGTTTAACTTTTTGAACGCAGCGATAAGTTTCGACTCATCTATTTTTTCAAATGCGCAGTACTCAAGCTGTGGTAAAATAGTTTTAGTCTTTTTTGTGGACTTATAAGAAGGATCTTGATATGGCTCTGAAGAAGTGGTTGCACTTTGCCCCTGATCAATATTGACACCTCCCGTATTGCTGAGAATGAATTCAACAACTTGTTGAAGGTACGATGCAGGTAGATTGTTACTCACAAGGAATCTATCTGCTGCTTCATATGGACTTTCGTTCACGTTGTAAGGTAGTTTCAAAGGAGGCTGACCGTCTTCGACGTCGACGTCAAAAATATAGTCATATGACTTACCTTGATACTCTTTTTTCTTATCAGAGCCAGCTGAGCTCACAACGTCTCCAATTTTAGTCCATTTGTTGAAACCCCATTGGTAAACTTCCACTGTGTTGATGGCCGTTTTCACCATTTGCGTCTGCCCTTCAGTCTTTCCTGAGGTTTTTAGGATTTCTGGTCCTGGGATTTGATCTTTGTTTAGGCCATCTAAAACGTTTTCGCTCACCGAGGAATTCTTCAAATCATTTTCGAATTGATCCAAAACTTCTCTTGCAGCGATTCTGGAACCAGCTCTGCTGAAAATTCTGATTTTTGAATCACTGGATCCAGCGACAATGTCTCCATTTGAAAGAATGATCACTTTCCAAATAGAAATACAAGGCAAAGTGATCACTTGTATACATTTTCCAAGTTGATCCCAGATTCGAATAGTTCTATCTTCTCCTGAACTGACAATTTCACCAGTTGGAAGCAAAGCTAGCGAGTATATGAAACTTTCGTGGCCTCGAAGTGTGTTCAACAAAGTACCATCCTGGGACCAGATTTTGATTGTTCCATCGTTTGAGCAGGAGGCCAACTTATCGTCAGGTAAAAGCAAGAGATCTCTAACCACATCTGAGTGAGCAACCCAGGTGGATAATTGATGGTCTCCTGACCATATTTTGATAGTTTTATCTGCTGCACAGGTGATGAATTTGTCGGATGAGAGAAACTTAACGCTCCACACTGAGCTCTGATGGCCCACAAGATTGTACAAAACATCGCCATTTTTTGTCCAGACTTTGGCAGATGAGTCCCACGAGCCACTAAGAAGAAGTCCTCCTTTTGAATCAAGCGCGCAAACGTTAGAAGAGTGTCCCACTAGCACAAATTCAGGCTCGTTGAGATCGAGTGTGGAGTCGATGGATGTGAGACTGATAAGGCCATCATTTCCGCCGCTAGCAATCAACTGTTGAGTTCCGTCATTGAATAATGCCAGACTGTTGATGAACTTGGTTGACTTGTAATTGATTATGGACTCAGACCAGGAAAGAGGGTCTTTTCTGTACCAAACTCGCACTGTAGAGTCTCTAGAACCAGAGACGATAATGTCATCAGTAGGAGCTACGAGCGTGCGGACGTCATCTTCGTGTCCAATGAGTGTTGCAGAAAGTCTATACTGGGGCATTATGAGGTGCACCTAGGTCAATGGAAGGCAATGAGTGAGTAATACAAGGTAGTAAAAGGGAGTGAGGGAAAATCACCAAATATGAAAAAGCCCAAACCCTGGTTTGCCACTGGGGTGAAAAGTGTCGCGACAACCCTAAAATTAACATACAGTAACGTTTCGCGTCGTTTCGAGTCGTTTCGAGTCGTTTCGCGTCGCGTGGCTGATCTCAGTTGACCCCTGATCAAAATGAACCGGGTAACACTTAACACCTTGCATGCTCGTGGGAAACTTCCAGATGTACGTGGCAGTTTTGAGACTTTTACTTTTTTAAACTATTCCACGCACATAAGATACTGTTTCTATTGTTGCAACTATTGTGATCGGCACAGGGGACCATCTTTTCTGACTGGCGCTGCAATGTGGATCAGAGAAAAAGAACAGAGACGTGCCATTCGGTGCACGGATGTGCTGGTTTTTTTTTTTACTTCCGTGTAATTTTCAGAGCGCGGATTTTGTGTGGTGGTATCAAAGGATTCTGTTAGGGTGTCGTTTACTATCTTTTTCCTGTCAAAAGTAACCGATTTGAAAGCGTCTTGCACCGTTTGGCATTACATTATAACTGCCACTATCAGGAGAACGTTCCAGGTGCGCGCAGACATAGCTTTAATTGGCCGTCTTCAGGAAGACAACACGCATTAAATATTCTCTGAGCAGACACGCAGTCAAATGGCGGTGAGAAAGTCAACTCGGTATTTGCTGGCAGCAGCAGCCAGCGTGTTGCTTGTGGTCTTGTTAATGAGAGCTTCAAGTACTGGAACACAGGGCAGGGTGTTGCACGCGAAACCTGATCGTTCAAACCGGTTGAGTAAGTACTCTTCTTCGGTGTCCAAATATGGAATTCAGTTCAACAACAAGTTGATGGGTCGTTATAAGACCCCACAACAAGAGTTGATCCTCGATAGCGACAGAGACGGAAAACTTACCGTTGATGAGATCGTCAAAGCGTTGGACTTCGACTCGCACGCTCTCAACTCAACAAATGATGACATCGTTAACGAGAATATGGATTTCTACAGAGAAGTCTACTCTAAAAAAGTGACTGAACCAAAGTTTGCAAAACTCACATACAATGAGGTTTACGACGAGAATGGACTCCGTCGCGTCTTGACAAAAGACGAGTACCCACGTGCGAATGCCACTTTGCTCACTTTGGTCAGAAACAAGGAACTACGTGATATTGTTCACACTATTAGACAGATTGAGTCTACTTGGAATCACAACTTCCACTATCCTTACACTTTCATCAGCGATGAACAGTTCACAGATGAGTTCAAAGAGACTATTAAACGTCACGTTTCCGGTGAGGCATTCTTCGAGATCATTCCAAAAGAGATCTGGAACAAACCATCCAATATCGATTTGACGAAGGAAAAAGAAGGCATTCAAAAGCTCGTGGACAACAACGTCAATTATGCAGCAATGGAAAGTTACCACAACATGTGTCGATTCAACTCAGGCTACTTCTACCGTCTCGAAGGACTCAAAAAGTTCAAATGGTATTGGAGATTTGAACCTAACACCGACTACTACTGCTCGATCGACTACGATATTTTCAAGTTTATGGAGGATAACGACAAAACTTATGGATTCACAATCTCTTTGTACGATGACCCGCTCACGGTTGAGAATTTATGGCCTGTGACTATGGATTTCGTTAAGAAAAATCCGCAGTATGTGAACCCTAACGGAGCTTTCAAGTGGCTCACTGATTCAATCCAAAACCCAAAAAACACAGAGGGTGCCAACGGTTACTCTACATGCCATTTCTGGTCCAACTTCGAGATCGCCAACATGGACTTCTACCGTGGAGAGGCTTACTCGAAGTGGTTCGACGCGCTAGAGGCTGCTGGTGGCTTCTACTACGAGAGATGGGGAGATGCTCCTGTCCACTCTGTGGGAGTTGGACTTTTCGAAGATAAGTCCAAGGTTCACTGGTTCAGAGACATTGGCTACCACCACTCTCCATACAAGTCTATTCCAAACTCGGACAAGTGCTCTGCTCCTGAGGATTCTGGATATTTTGCTCCTGAGGACGTTTACAGTCAGAATTGTCTTTCCAACTGGATCAAGTATGAGATGACACACAAGGAGTTGCAACAATACTGAAAAAGTCGAACTAAAATCAAAGTGGTTCTCACTTAATCTTAGTTCGCCTCTGATATATATAGAAATCATCTAACTTTTTCTCTCTACCTGAGTTGTATTTGTGTTTAATTTTGTCTAGATTGTGTGTACACTCTCATATATGTCCGAAAAGGTTGTGCAAAGTATATTATCTGATGTGGCTGTGTTTTAACTTAGCTCATCTCATCATTTGGTCCGAGGTTATATAATTTTTTTAGTGCCAATTTTGTGCATCTAGAAAAATTTGGGCAATTTTGGGGCAGTGCGGCTTAAAAGTTCAACGGTTTTACAACCAGCCACCCTTGTTAAAACAACACAGAGCCAAAAAAAAAACACACTGCCCGGGCTGGTTCCCCCAGACTTCTGATTTAGGGCTTATACAAAAATACACTAAACACTTTAGTGCAAGTGGCAAGTCATTAGACTGTCCCAGAATGGTGATACAACGGCATCTTTTGTCAAGCCTCGGGAATTATAAATATGAGTTATAATGACGCTTTTATCTTAGCACAAAACTTTGATCTCCCTTCAAACAAACCATTAAACAATCACATTCGCTTTCTTTCATAATGAAATTTCCAACTTTCACGCTCATTACTTCCATACTCGCGGTCCGTGTCACCGCCGCTTTCACTAATAGCACTACCTCTGCTTCAGGTCTCGCAGTTCCAACTACGATGGTACAACCATGGATCAAAGGTTATGTCGAAGACAAAAAACCAAGATTTAGCATATACGTCCCACTCGAACTTGGTCCTTGGGAGTCTGTCTCTTACGTTTCGATCGCCAGCACTGATGACTTTGACTGGACTCCAAAAACTGCTGCATTTTATTTAGGCTCAAAATCCTCTAATGATTACTCTCACAGTCTGGAGTCGGACTTTGTCGACGAGACCACTCCTGAAGCTGCTGATGTCATTTTGGATTACTACTACTCTGGTGACTCTGGTGTCGACACTCTGGAGCTTGTTGCTCCATCTATGACTCCTATCTCGTCTAACTACCGTGTTTTCACCGTGACTTTCTGTGTTATCATTAACTATGGAGCCGGCCAACAGAAAGCATACTATCTGACCGAATCAGTTCAACTGGGAACCAGCACCACTTCTACTGATCATAAGACCGTTACTGAGACAGAACAGTGCACCACTGCTACTCCTTTGGCTCCATTTACCAACAAAACCACTACTGCTGCCCCTATTAACATTGTTTCTTCGCAGTGGGCAGGTTATAACTCCACTTCTCTCACGAAGGTTTATCCAAAATACCACTCTACCATGACCTTGTCCAAGTCTAAGTCTAAGGATAACACTGGAACTGATACCTTGTACAAGACTTTGACTTTGTCCTCGTCCTCCTCTGAAGCAGAGACCACTGCATCCAGCTTGTCCACTTATGAAGCTGCCGGTGCTGTCATGGAGCGCGCCTTCGGAGGTGCCGTTGCCGGATTGGCTGTTTTTTTGGCTGTTTTATTTTAGGTAGGTTATATAAAATAGACGTATTTATTAGTTATAGTTGGGCGATTAGCAATGCAAGTTGTTTCGAGTCATTAACTCAGTTTGACGGTGAGTTGGTAGCAACTTTCCAAAAATGTTTTCCGATCCAATAACGAGCAAAACAAGTCAAAGTTTGCTTTGTACCTGATGGACTGTTGTTTCCCAACAATAGCATCTTATCTCTCGTCATATATCGTCAAATTTTATACGATTAACTAGCTTTCGTCGATTATGATTCATATCGTTTCTTTAATCTGAGCCGTACACCTCGCACCTACGGAGTTGGCGTGGTTCAACATCGTAGAAGAGCATTGAACACCAATCAAATCAAGTTTTGCTCACTCGTATTCAAAATCTCAGGTTACTGGAGGAATTGTGATTGACTTCAGGAAAGTGGAGTTCAATTCATTTTCAATTAACTTCCTTCAATACCGTCTTTTTACTCTCTCGATGGGTTTCGCTCATCGCTCTTGAATTTTCTCACCAAAAAATCATATAATTTTCTCCACAATCACTTCAAACATCACCACCATTCACCACACCATGTTGAGGAGATCTTCATCTCTGCTCAAGATCTCTTTCTGGAGAGTATGTTGGCAGCCGTCAAAATCTTGTGCCTCCTCGGCGTTCACAAGATCTTACACCAAACCCTCACAATTAGAAAGATATCTTGGTCTCCAAGAGATCGAGAAAGATAGATTTACCAACATTTCACAAATGGGAATGCCATATCGCGGCCGTGGTCTGTTTGGTGGAACTCTCGCAGCACAATCTGTTTTGGCATCGTTGCTTTCGTGCAATTCAGAGACTAAAAAATGGAAACCAATGTCAATTCATTGTCATTTTTTGATTGCAGCACGTCCGGAGAGCCCGCTGTATTACCATGTTCATGACCTAAAAGCGGGTAAAAACTACAGAACTAAAGAAATCAGATTGTTTCAAAACGACCAACTCATCTTTAGTGCCATTTGCAACCTTCAAGCGTACCGGTTGGAAGGGTCTGCTGCCAATTTCAAAGGTCAGTTCAACTATGAACGACTAGCACCAGTCGTCGGCCGTGATATTGCTCCACCAGAAGAGATGCTGTCAGTTGAGGAAGCTTTCAAGCTCTGGGGACAAAAGGCCAAGTTTTCCCGCAACATTGGTGCCGAGAAACAGGCTTTTGCAGCTTACGACAAAGAACCTATTCGTTGGAAATTACCGGCTAATATGTTTGATTTGGAAGCGGTTTCTCAACAGGAAAGAAAAGCACATCCAACAGAGCGTGTTTTGAGATACTGGGTTCAAGTAAAGGAGCCAATCGCTGATCCAGATGTGTTCAATTGGGTTGCATTGGCTTATATTTCTGACTATTTCTATTTGAGCACAAACGTGAGATTGAGTTTGAAGGAGATGTTCACGACGAAATTTTCTGTTTCACTTGATCACACGATTCATTTCAATAAGGAGTTTGATCCGGCGAGATGGTTCAATTATAATGTGAGGACGCTGCGGACTTCTGAGAATAGGGCGTTAATTACGGGAGAGATATTCGGACCAGAAGGAGAATTTGGTGGGTGTAGTATACAGGAGGGGCTGTCGGTGGTGCATACAAGCGATTGAATATGACGAGCTAGCCTTTCAAGAGTCTGAAACAACACAAAAAGATACTCATTTTCGCTCATTGGCTACCATTGATTATACGTAGATTTTAACTAGTTAAACTTATTTATTATAGACGAGATTTTGCTCGTTAATGATTAGTCATTCTTGAACGCTTCTTGTAATTCATGAGAAATTGATGAGAAACTCAAGGATTGATGGAGATTTTGATAACAGTTATGAAAAGCATGAAGATCTGAAGAAAAATTCTTGAGAATCATGAATCAATATGATGAATGGTGTTATATTTTCGAAAGTGATTGAAAAGGTCACTTGGTTGGATGATAGAAGCCAGTTGATGATATTTTACTGATTCAACGGTGCATTGGTTTGGTCATGAAGATCATTACGTTTTGCTCCGGACTTTTTGATGGGTTATACTTTTTCATGGCTCGCCCTGGTCATCAGAAGGTGCCTCATAAACTATTCACAAAAGACTCCATTTTCAATCACTAGTCTGCCACTCAGCTAAACTCACTCCAATCACCGCATCCTCCACCCTATCCCCATCAATCACACTGAAAATACTACTTCCATTCTCAGGAGGGAGAACATCGTACTCATAAACATCTCTTCCCCAAAACTCCTTGGGTAACTTAGCCATGACCCTCTCCTCACCAGAAAGAACAGCATAACGAAGCAAATTCGTTGGAGCCTCCCTCATCTGTTGTAATACAGAAGTATCTCGCAGTTTTGAAGCAAACTCAACCAATGCAGTCAGTTCCTTGATGAAGAACTGCTTCACCTCAGCCTCTTCAAAGACTAGAGCAGCACGAACAATATAAGCAGCCGTAGCCAGCTCAACAGCCACAGAAGCAGCGCCATTGCGCCATCCATTGGTTGTGCCAGGAGCCAGCTCCTCCAAAAGCATATGTCCAGTGTATGGATAAATCCCAAAAGCCTCTGTCAAAGCAGTCTGTGCATGCTCTTTTTTGCCCAATTTCAACAGGCAAACCGCCAAAGAGTATGCCAACGACGGAGTCAGCCACTCCCGATACGTTTGAACCAATGACGATTGCACAAAGTCAACCAAATACTGGTACTCACCAGCCATTACAGCATAGAAATCAATAAAGTATCTCACACCATAAGGATCATCAGCAGGCTCAAACGAAAGAAGCAGCTTGCAATAGTTTAAAGCAGTGTAGAAGGTAGATTTTTGAGTTAAAACACTCACGTATCTGAAAAGAGTCAGATACATCACTCTGTTCAAGTAAAATTCAAATGGAAGTCGACACAAACCAGATCCGAGCTGGAATGTATTTCTCAAACTCCAATCAAACACAAACAAAGCTTTCTCGATCAAACCACTCGTATTTGAATTGTCTCCCTGTCGTTGCACAATCAGCGCGGCTTGAAGCAGAGTCTCCAACTGGTATGGGGAACTTTGTAATAGTCGTATCACCGCTTCGTGGTCTGGTCGCACTGCCACAGAGATGTAAAATTGCGTGCGTGCTGCCCTAGTGTTCAACGGACCGTCCACCACCTGGAAATACCGCACGCCCGCCGCGTACTCCCTCGTAATATCATCGTGGATCACGTCTTTCCAATCCTCCGAGCGTCCTTCAAAGTACTCTTGTAGCGATGCTGTGTCGATTTCTGCCATGTCCAAAGGTTTCGCAGGAATAGGAACCCAGTCATCGCGAATTTTCGTAGTAACCAGTTTACGAGATGTTCCAGGAACTGTACGACGGTCTCTACCACACCAGCCTCTCACACGCTTGCGCAATTTATCGATCTGCCGCAAAACATCTGGCTGAACAAAAGTCGAAGTTGTCGCATCTGCGTCGTCAATTGCAGCAGTCGACAGCTTTCCAAACAGATTCTCGAACTCGGTGTCTGGATTGAGATTTTTTGGATCGAATTCTAATAAATGAAGACTTTTTTTAAATTTTCTCACAGTGAAATACTTTCCTCCAACACCATAAGTTTCAACCGGACCAGTTTCTCCGTCAGAATCTTCGTCCTCTGACTCTGGCAACTCGGCCATATCCGATCCAGCACCAGAACCCGCCAATTTGGCATCCCTCAGTCGAGCCTGTTGGAGAATACGCTCAAATTCTTCATCTTCAACGTCATCAGGAGTATTCGTAGCAGGCTCAGATTTGTTACTCTTTTTGCCCTTCTTCTTTGATTTTTTGGACTTCAATCTTGGCAAGGTGGTTTTTGGTTCTCTTTCTATCTCAACAGGTGGTATGTATTCAATTTCAACGTCAGACTCCTCGTCGGACTCCGCATCTTCGTCGTTTAACAGAGCAAAAACGTTTGTCTTGTTCGCAACTGGTTCTTCAGCTTGAAAATCAGAATCAGAATCAGAGGAATCGGCAACAGACTCTGGTTCTGGCTCAGATACCGGAGTAGTTTCCTTCAGTCTTTGCAATCTCCTCAGCGCTCTCGAACTCATGATGTTGGTAGACGATGACGAGGTAACAGTGTGAAGTTGAGGTTCAAGAAGTGAGTTTGATTCAAGAGAAAAAAAATAGAAAATGAAGAAAAATATTTTGATTATGTAAGCAGACAGCTAGCGAAGCTGAGTGAGCCATGAGCAAGTGTCCAGCTCAAGAACCATTATGATTCATTAGTCAGCATAATTAGGCCTACTCTTATCAAGCGGATAAAATATACTTCTTATCAGCTCAAATAAGAACTCGCTCGCTTCGCTTGAAAACCTAACTTTTACTAGCATTTACTGATAATGACTCTCCCCGTCATCCATTTCATACAGCGAATCATATTCCAACATAAATACCGTAACTAAACAGAGTCGGCGACGTCTTCCTTGAACTCCTGGGAAGAAGTAACCTTTTCTTCCTTTGCAAGACCCAATTCCGAAGCAAAGGTTTTCTGTGGCTTCCATCTGGCAGAAGTCAATGGAGTAGTCTCCTCCAACATTCTGTCGATTTGTTCCAAAGTAAGACCCTTGGTTTCTGGCACCAAAATCACAGCGTACACAAGACAGCATGTACACAATGAACCCCAAATGAAGAACACTTTGGCACCCAAGTTACCCTTGTCTTTGTCGACCATGTATGGAGTGATGACAGCAATGATACAGTTCCATAACCAGTTGGAAGCAGTCGAGAGACCAACACCTCTAGATCTGATTGGAAGTGGGAAAATCTCACCAATCAACACCCAAGCACCAGGACCCCAGGTAGAAGCGAAGAAGAAAATGTAAATACAGATGAAGGAAATCATCGCACTAGTAGCAGCTTGTTCACCTTGTTTGACAGTACCGACAATAGCGACAATGAATTCACAAACAACCATACCACAAGCACCATAGATCAACAGGGTACGACGACCAAGCTTTTCAACAGTGTAAAAGGAAAGCGGAGTGGAACAAACGTTCACCAAAGTGGTGATAATCGAAATCAAAAATTCGTTGTGAATAGTACCCAATTCTTGGAAGAAGGTGGTACCGAAATAGAAGATGAAGTTGATACCGGTCCATTGTTGCATCATTTGCAACGAGGTTCCCAAAATGGTTTTTCTAAGATTGGAAGAAGATTTTCTCAATCCACCACTGAAACAAGCGGCCCAAGATTGCCAGTAAGTTTGGGTTGGAATCAAAGACTGTTCGTATTCGTGGTTAGCAATAATCTCAGCAAGTTCATCTTGAATGTAGTCAGACTCAACTGGTTGACCTCTCAATCTAGCAAGGACAGATGCAGCTTGTTCGTGGTCGCCTTTCTTAACAAAGTATCTTGGAGACTCTGGAAGGAAAAACAAACCAGTAGCAAGGAAAATAGCCCACAAAAGTTGCAAACCAATTGGAATTCTGTAAGAACCAGAGTCGGTTCTGTTTTGGGTACCGTAATCAACACAGGAAGCCAGAAGCAAACCAATGGTAACACAGAATTGGTAACCAGAAACAACGGCACCTCTAACTTTCTTTGGAGCAATTTCTGACATGTACAAAATGATGACAGCAGAAACAAAACCAACACCGAAACCAGCAACCACTCTTCCTACCGATAACAAAGCAACAGTACTAGAAGCAGTTTGAAGAGCAACACCAATAGAAAAGACACCAGCACCAGCAATAACAATAGTTCTTCTACCGTACATGTCAGCCAAGTCACCAGCAATAATAGCACCAAAGAAGGTACCTGCAGAAAGAATAGAAGTAATCAAAGATTTTTGCCACGACTCAACAGAGCTAGCGTCTTTGCCTGTGAATTCATGGATAAAGTAATCCATACCCAAGACACCGGAAATATAACCAGAGTCGTAACCGAAAAAGATACCACCAAGGGCACCGAAACAACACATGAAGTAGGCCTTCATCGTGAGAGGGGCTTCAACCCTCTCAACATCTGAAGTGCCTTCGAAAGCACCAATACCGCCACCGGCCATTTTGTTTTTGTTTGTGATAGATGAGTGAGTAGATAATAGTGATAACAAAACTGCAGTGAGAAAGCATAAAAGATTGGAAATTTTGAGGCCCTTTTATACCTCACAGAAATTTACAACCTTGGGAGGCCATCTTTTCTCCAGCTACCTCCAACAAAAGTTCCGGTCTCTATTGTTCTTCCTGCTCTTCCCAAAATAGGGTATGGGATATTCCGGCCGAGAAAAAGTCGCAGCTGCATACATATTCCCATACACGCGTGGCGGACATGAACCGCAGGATAATTATGATTGTTTGCCCCGCATTCCTGGAAAAGAGGAGGGTCTGGTCCCAGCGAGACGGGGTGTAGTGACTGAAACACAGATGACCGAGTTTCCACGTTCTCTTTCGGTATACGCTGAATTAGTGCAGTGTGTGGTTGCTCATGAAAGGCATTTGGGCTCTCAACCGCTTGAACCATCAACTTGCCAAGAACCTTACTTTGGCCCAGCTGCAATGCGCTCTGGGTACTCATAAATTTAGCCCCTGTGTACACCACAATTCGTGCCTATTGTTTTATGACTCGTAATGCCCACTCTCCAAGTTTCTCCAGACTTGCTTCGACATTGTTCCACACGCTGGCTACCAAGAAGGAAAAAAACTCCGGTCGTGTGCCGTGCAAAATTATGCCTCCTTATTGTTGGCCGCGCCTCCGGAAAATAAGATCTTCCGCTAGTTGTTCCCCGTTCTGGGACTATTATTCGTGTGGCAACGAATTCGAACTTTGATGAGAATAGCCCCGCAATCTAAAGAGGTGGGGTGGAGCGGAGAAACACACGATCGTTTCTCAATTCTATGTTTGAGCAACGCATGACGTGTCATCTGATCAGGTTAGCCATACAACACCAGTCAAAGACAGGCGGAGTGGTGAGTCATAGACGACTTCACCCGCCTCAGCCCGCCTCAATATAACAACTAGATCAAAAAGACAGCTTCCTAGCGCCCTTACTAGTGCCTTGCCCGCCCCCTATTAACACCTTCTCAGTTTGCGGATCTTCGCTGGACCCCTACTAGCGGGCCCTGTGCTGGCAATCCCGGTCTCGCCTAGACCTCAATTGTGAGAAAAAAATAGAAAAATACCGATGTTTTTCCTGTGCTTATTGTTTCCTGCATGAGCATTCCGGTATCGCGCTCTGATTCGCTGGTCTGTATTTTTCCCCGTGCGTCTAAGCCACCGGGGTCTTTGTGCGTCAGTAGAGAGCGTGTTTTTCCAGCCACCTGCATACCACGAACTTACCAAATTCCCGAAGGCCGTGGCCACGCGGAACAATAAAACCTCCCCGCTTCCCCGGAACAAAACAACTTCGCGAACGCGAGTTCAACTCATACCATGCATTATGGGGAGAAGCGTCTTTACTGCATCTCCCCAGCTAATCAGGATATCACACATTGTTACTATCTAATTACTGAATCCCGCATCGTACCGTAACTTTCGGGAAGTGGTTTTACAGACAAACTCATAGAGCAAAGAGAGTGTAATTCGCAAATACCATAAAGAAAAAACTTATAGTCATCGATTGTAGCAGCCGGAAATTTTTTTTCTCTTGGTCACTCTCATTAAACTGATTCCAAATTGCTCACCTTTTCGTCGTGCGAGAGCGTATTCTTCACGGTGGTGTTCATGTCTGCCACAAATGTTGAGTGAGGCTTCCATCTAGCAGAAGTCAATGGAGTAGTCTCCTCCAACATTCTATCGATTTGTTCCAAAGTAAGACCCTTGGTTTCTGGAACCAAAAGAACAGCGTAAACCAAACAACATGCGCACAATGATCCCCAGATGAAGAACACCTTGGCACCCAAGTTACCCTTGTCTTTGTCGACCATGTATGGAGTAATGACAGCAATAATACAGTTCCATAACCAGTTGGAAGCAGTCGAAAGACCAACACCTCTGGATCTGATTGGAAGTGGGAAAATCTCACCAATCAACACCCAAGCACCAGGACCCCAGGTGGTAGCAAAGAAGAAAATGTAAATACAGATGAAGGAAATCATCGCACTAGTAGCAGCTTGTTCACCATGTTTGACAGTACCGACAATAGCGACAATGAATTCACAAACAACCATACCACAAGCACCATAGATCAACAGGGTACGACGACCAAGCTTCTCAACAGTGTAGAAGGAAAGCGGAGTGGAACAAACATTCACCAAAGTGGTGATAATCGAAATCAAAAATTCGTTGTGAATAGTACCCAATTCTTGGAAGAAGGTGGTACCGAAATAGAAGATGAAGTTGATACCGGTCCATTGTTGCATCATTTGCAACGAGGTTCCCAAAATGGTTTTTCTAAGATTGGAAGAAGATTTTCTCAATCCACCACTGAAACATGCTCCCCAAGATTGCCAGTAAGACTGAGTTGGAATCAGAGACTGTTCGTATTCGTGGTTAGCAACAATCTCGGCAAGTTCATCTTGAATATAATCGCTATTTGCTGGTTGTCCTCTGAGTCTAGAAAGAACGTGTTCGGCTTTTTTGATGTCACCTTTTCTGACGAAGTATCTAGGAGATTCTGGCAAGAACATCAAACCAGTAGCGAGAATAATAGCCCAGATCAATTGCAAAGCAATTGGAATTCTGTAAGAACCAGAGTCGGTTCTGTTTTGGGTACCATAATCAACACAGGAAGCCAGAAGCAAACCAATGGTAACACAGAATTGGTAACCAGAAACAACGGCTCCTCTAACTTTTCTCGGAGTAATTTCCGACATGTACAAGATGATGATAGCGGAAACGAAACCAACACCGAAACCGGCAATCACTCTTCCAACAGACAACAAAGCAGTGGTTGTTGAAGCTATTTGCAACACAACACCAACACCATAAATAAAAGCACCAGCAATAACAGTAGTTTTTCTTCCAAACAGATCTGCCAAGTCACCCGCGATGACAGCACCGAAAAAGGTACCAGCAGACAAGATAGAAGTGATTAAAGATTTTTGCCATGAAGCCACAACAGTTGCATCCTTACCGGAAAATTCATGGATAAAGTAATCCATACCCAAAACACCGGAAATATAACCTGAATCATATCCGAAAAAGACACCACCAATCGAACCGGAACAGCACATCAGATAGGCCTTTAGTGTGAGAGGAGCCTCAACTCTATCGACCGTAACAATACGGTTGCGAATGTCGACAGCTCCATCACTGGTCTCCTCCAGTTGTTCATTACTTGCTTTATGTTCAACCTCCATGATAAATTTGGTCTACTAAACTTTTTCTCTGAATTCAGATAACTGCTACAAACCACTGTGAAAACAGCAGCAAGAGCCCCTTTATATACCCCACAATTTTCGGGCAAACATACCACCCCAATTTGAGTGCTGCACTTTTTGCGTTTTTATGTCACGTCCAATTTAACCAAAGGTGCAATCTTGTAACATCACAAACGATCTCTTTTGCACTGAGCTGGATAAACATTAGCCCAAGGAGCAGCTTGGCATGCAAAAACTACTTCACAAGGTTAGACTTTGGACGCGTCAGACTATTTGATTGGTCAATAGTTGTCTACTTACATCCGCATACCGGAAACAGGGCAGCCCTGGACCCTTTTCCGTACGCACGGGTCCTCGCCAACTCCTAAAATAGCACGCCACAGGCGTGCGGCGTCAACCAAAAACGGAAACACAGTTTGTGGGGTATCCGTAAAATTTTATCCGACTCAGTTTTAGAAAGGTGGGGAAAACCGATTTTTTCCACTGCAACTTCCTAATCCGGACGAGGAGGGTCTTTCAATAGCATCATCAGACCAGTGACGCAATATGATTTCCGGGTCATGCAGACCAGCCATGTGGGTTGGAATGTGGAATTTGCGGGGAGCATTGTCTGTCCTTTTGTTTATTTCAGCGACAACAAGGCAAACTAAGAGCCTAAGCTTGGGACAGGGTCTGCTGGTGAACAAGGCTGGCTCTTTCATTTGGCATACTTATATTATCGCAGTTCTCGCTTGTAAACAAACGTACACTGTAGAGTAAACAAGATTGTTGCGCCAATAACAGACGCGCTTTCTCGCGTGCTCGTTCCATCACCCCCGCTCCTTTCACTCAGTTCTCGGCCTTGAATTGTCTTGTTTTAGCCCGCTTTGCATGTCGGAAATATGAGGGTTATTCCCAGCCTTATTTTTCCATTATTCTACCGAATCCACATAGATCTGTACGGTGGTGTTGTGTCGGAGAATCCGCCTGGTCTTATTGTTCACCTTCTATTCAGGTATTCACAAAACATACGAGATATACAATAGACTGGAAGTACCGAAACCCGTTTCGTCTTCAGCCATCCGACTTCAACTTTCCGTTAGCCACTACCTGTCCATCTACATGTGCAGCCCTCCCGAAGACCTGATGCTTGTTTGAACACGCAATTTCTCCTCGTCAGCCTCTTCGGTACTGCCCAAATCGTACACCATCTCGATTGACCCCAGGTATCCGACCCCGTTGATCGGTTTGTCATCCTCGAAAAATCCGTTCGTTCCCACCATGTACTCCCACGTACGCGGCGCGTCCGCATGCCGGTCCGGGTAGTACTTTGGCTTGCTCAATAATCCTGTCACTGCATGCAGCGTGAAACCCACCAAAAAAGTGTAAAGCCAGCCACTACCGTATATATCGCTTGCTGCACGCGTCATTGAGTTTGGGTAGTACGCACGGTACAACCCTGGAATTGCCAAAACTGGCGAAACACACCAACTAACAATCGCCCACAAATTGCACCCTTTGTAGAAATAGTAAGCCCCAGATGGATCCTTTGTGTATAGTGATGGGACGTGAATATTCCCTCGCCGCACCACGTAATAATCCGCTAACAAACATCCAAGCAATGGACCCACAAATATTGAATAGGAACCTAAAAAGGTGATGAACTTGGCAGCATTGTTCAAAAACTTCCACGGAACAATCGCCCAAGCTAATAGCCCCGCAAAAACTTGCGCACGCACAATAGTGAAATATTTTGGTAGCAGTCCGGCCAAGTCCGCTGCAAACGGAATTGAATTGGCAAAAATATTTGTACCCGCGGTACCGATTGCAAATGCAGTCGAGACAAACCAAATACCAGTTCTTGCACCCGGACCCCATTCGTTGTCCAGAATGGCATGAAGCAGTTCCCACATATTCCAGTAAACTTCACCGTAAACTCGGTACAGAGAACATGCGGAAATCATACCAAACAGTAGCACGCAGATCTTGGGTGGAATAAACCCAACCACCTGCGGAACCAAAACGTTTCTTTTGTCCTTGGCATAACGCGAAATATCAGGCTGATTGATAATCATTGGTGACAGGGTGCCAAACACAGTATTTATGATGCTCATCCATTCATTTCCAGTCGTCGTCGTCTTCGTGGTAGCAATTCCAATATCCCAGTTTCCGGGTCCATGTCCTCTGATAACGCAGTAAAGAAAAAGGCCCAGCGTCGTCAAAGGCATAATAACGGCTTTAACAGTGAAAAAATAACGGATGTGACGTGGGTGGCACCACATGAGTGGGAACTGGATCAACCAGTAAAGGAAAAATGATAAAATGACCCTTGTAGTAGTGTCCGAACTTTCAGGCAGATGGTTCGGAATATTTGTCCATTTATGACCAAACATACACCTCATTGACACATCAAAACACATTGCTCCATAATAAGTTTGCACGCCAAACCAAATTCCAGCAACAAACATACGAACAAAAACGAAAAAATACCCTGCATAAACTCCGAAAACCGAGCGAGCCAGCGCAGGATAACCGATTTTGTACCTTGAACCTTGTCTGGCATTCAATACAGTAAAAAAGCACGTAACGAAGATACCAAGAACTGCACCTCCAATAACCTGGCCATGTGGAAGTCCAGTTGTTTTGATGAGTGAGGCCCCTGTATTCCACTCATTCACGTTGAAAGTGGATTGAAACCACACCAGGACATAATTGTATGCTCTCCACGTTCTTTCTTCGGGGGGAGTAGGTTTGAGGTCATGATTTGAGCGTAGTAATTGAGGGTCGTTTTCTGTTTCGTCTTCAACTTCAATGAAGCGATCTACTCTTCTGAAAAAGTTCATTTCAACAAAAAGGTTTTGCTACCAAAGAAATATTGAGGGAGGAATTTTTCAGGACCAGATTAGAGATAAACTACTGACTATTTATTGATTACAGCTGCTGGTTGTAAAGAGAACTTTGTGGTATGTCAGTCTTAGTCCTTATCAAAATGACATGTTATTTGTGCCTTATCTGCTTGAATTTCATTCGAAACGACACCAGGCGGAACTTCCGCCAAAAACTTTCCCTCATCAACTTCGGACCCTTTCCCGCGATCAGCCTCTTTTTTTGCCATGTACAGGCGGATGTCCCGCCTTGCACGATGAGATAAGCACAGCCCAAAGAGCGATAAATAAGAAAATAAAAAAGTACTTGAAAGATCAACGATAACAAGCAACTCATGATTGCATGTTTCAGTAAGAGTCTGACTGCGACCATTGAGCGGTCTTCATTCAGACCGAAGTTATCTATCATTTATGGAACTTGATACTGATAAGTTATTTCATCCTCTGAAGCTGGGTAGACTCAATTTGAAACATGGGGTCATTCTGGCTCCTCTGACCAGATATAGAGCTCCTAATCATGTTCCGGGGGAGCTAATGGTGGAATACTACAGCCAAAGAGCCACTGATGGAGGACTTTTGATATCTGAGGCTACAATCATTTCAGATACTTGTGGGGTTCATCCAAACAACCCAAGGATTGATACTCCCGCTGGTATAGAAGGCTGGAAGAAAGTGGCTGATGCTGTGCATAGTAAAGGTGGATTTTTCTTTGTGCAACTGAATCACTATGGTCGGTCTGGTATTCCCGAGTACAATCAGGGGAAATTGCCACTATGTAGTACTCCCATAAAATTGACAGGTCAACCCCTTTCATATCCAAAATCAGACCTGGAATTCGTCACGCCGAAGCCAATGGATGAGCAAGATATGAGCCAGGTAATAGAGGATTTTGCCAATTGTGCATACAACGCAATATATGTTGCTGGCTGTGACGGAGTCGAACTTCATGGTGCAAACGGATACCTGATTGATGAGTTTTTCGAGGACAACATCAATGTCAGAACCGATGAATACGGTGGTTCTATTGAAAATAGAGCCAAGTTTCCACTTGCGATTTTAGATGCAGTAATTGAGAAAGTTGGGGACTCTAAAAAAATCGGTTTTAGATTGAGTCCATGGGACAACTTTCAAGACGCAAATGACAGTGATCCAGTTGGACACTTCGCCTATATTTGTCAAGAATTGGATAAGAGAAAAATTGCTTATGTCCACATTATTGAAGCAAGGAGTGATAGCAATGGTGGTCGGGAGAAAGACAGCGAGAAGATAAGCAATATTTCGCAAGATTTGCTCGCGAGTAGTGTTTTAATATTCCGTGAGTATCTTCCAAATACTCCTTTACTTTCTGCCGGAGGTTGGGACTCTACTAATTTCTACGGCATGGTGGACAAAGGACTCGATGCGCTAGTTTTTGGACGCTATTTCTTGAGCAATCCTGATCTGCCAGCCAGGCTCAAGATGAACCTTCCATTGAATCCGTACGACAGGTCCACCTTTTACACGCACGTTGAGAAACGAGGATACATTGATTATCCATTCTTTGGAGACAAGAAGTAGCTTTGATTCTTTCAATTTTAAAGTTAATTCAAATATGTGCAAGTTTTCAGTGCTACCATAAATTTTTTAAATGCGACATAATCTTTGTCATGATTTACGTCTTAATCGTCTTCTCAATTGCTTCCACAACATTTTGCAGATCGTCATGCCCTGAGGATTGTTCCGAGCTCAAAGACTCATTTGGTGCCGATCTATCTTTCTCACCGTCTTTTGATATGAGAGAAAGCAAAAACATAAATCCAGAGAGAGCGGTGAGAATAATCATCACAATTTGGTAGCAATGCAAATAGGATAAAACAACAACGGACTTCTGCTTAGAGTTTAGTTCAAAAGCGTAGCTTGGATTGTGTACTAGCATTTGAACAAGGTCTGGCTGTTTGGGGAATAATACGGCAAGCTTTTTTCGGTAAATCGAGTTGAAGATGAGACTGCTAACAACGAGTCCAGTTGAACCACCTAGACAACGGAAAAAATTACGCAAGCCTGTTACAACTGACCGATCAATCGCCTCTGAATGGGAAAGTAAAGCCAGAAGTGTAGGCTGAAACGTAAATCCAATACCAAGCCCTTGGATCAAGCTGGCTCCCACGAGGAGACCAACAGATGAGTTTTCACCAAATAATATTTTGAGACCAACTCCTAAACACCACATGGCACCACCAAACCACAAACAAGCAGCATACCGACCAGACCGACTATTAATAAAGCCAGCCAAAACTCCAAAAATGCTACTGGAACATGTGGCAGGGAGTTGGATGACTCCGCTTGTGATCGGGGACCATCCTCTCACGTTCTGCAAGTATAGCGGAAAGTAGTAAATATCCACAAAGTAGGCCCATCCCATCAGAAAGCACATAGTAAACAATACAGAACGATGGATCCCTGCAAAAAGGTGCAGAGGAATCATAGGAAGACTGCATATTCGAGCTTCCACGTAAAGAAAGGCTCCGAAAGCAGAAAGGCTAACGATGAGGAGTACAATGAAAGTAGCCGAGTTCCAAGACCATGTCTGTCCTGCCCCTGAGAGTGAGACAAGAAATAAAATGGTTGCTACCATTCCGAAAAAAAAACCAAACCAATCCATTTGCCGCAGCTTTTCAGTAAAGGAAAAGGAAATCGGTTTTAAAGGAACAAAAAAATAGACCAAAAACCCACAGAAAACTGCCACAGGACAACTGATCCAGAAAGCCCAACGCCAGGAGGCCTTCTCAGTAAGCACACCACCAATCAGTGGGCCCACTCCATTACCTAGTGAAGTAGAAACAGCAACAAATCCAAAGTACTTGCCCCGTTGTCTTGTTGTAAGCAAATCAGAAAACGTAATCATCACCAAACAATTGACCCCTCCTCCACCCATTCCACTGATTCCTCTGAATATCAACAAAAGAATTGGTTTTTTTGCAAATCCACTGACAAGGTTTCCCACAAGCAGTGACATAAGAGAGAAAAGGAACACCTGTTTTCTACCGAACACATCAGAGAGCCGTCCATACAGTAATTGAAAATTAGTATTGCTAATAAGGTAGCTGGTTCCAGCCCATGAGGTAATGAGTCGGTAATTTTTGAGGTCAGAGCCGATTGTTGGGATTGCTGTCGTGATGGCTGTTTGGTCAAAGAACGACACAAACAACGACGAAGTCAAACAGGCCAATGTGACAAGCAATGCTTTCCGAGGGAGCGTTTGTGACTGATCTTGCAGGGAATTCATACTCAAGAGCGCAGTGTTTTTACTAACGCTGGAAGCGTGAAAAATCGAGTCTTAATCTACATCCTGAACATTTCACTCCGTGTTTCATGAGTTTTGCTCCTTTTGCCCAATGCTTTACTGGCTCTCTGTTGAGCAAAAAAACATAACCAAAGAATTACTGAAGATAGACTGTTCAAGCGGAACATCCGCGGTTAACCCCTTTTTGCAATATCAGATTGGCTTATCTGCCTCATCGTTGCAGCATTGCGATAAAGGCCTGTTCCGAAAAAAGAGTTGCACATTCCTCAATCTGGTAATGCTTATCGCGATTGCGGAACATCCGCATTTTGTGGCGCGCCCCGCAGATTTTCAAGCTATTTCCAATCTGGTCAAAATTCGTTTCTGCATTCAGCCATCTCACATGGCATGGCGGTGATGAGGCTTGAAAACATTTTATATAAGTGGACTAGATCTTCTATACTGGAGATTCGTATTCGAATTTTGATCCTCTGATAATCAATTCACCAACACGATGTCTGTTGTCTCGCTTGAAATTGATGAGTGTGTATCCTTTTTATTGAAGGTTACCTAACTTCTTGTACTAACGCATTTACAGAAACAATCCAGTCACCCTTGCTGATCTCCATGCTCAACCGGCCAAACTTGGCGTTAAGCTGAGACCAGAGGAAGTGGCTGATTACTACGTTCTGTTATCTGCTCTTGACAAGTCAGCCAAAAAGCTCCTTGCAATGGAAGACTATTTGCAACCGACCGATCTTGAGCGTTTTCCAAGAAAAAACATTTACCGTCCGACAGGAGATGAAAATCGAAAAGGCGCCTGGGCACATAAAGTGTCAATTGAAGACACCAAGCCAGAACTATCCAAGTCCCGTCCCTTGGCTGGAAAGACTATATGTTTCAAGGACTGTGTTGAGATTGCGGGTGTTCCGCAGATTTTGGGAACAGACGAATTCGAACCTTGGGTGCCAGATGCTGATGCAACTGTGGTGACCAGGGTCCTGGAGGCCGGTGCCAAAGTCGTTGGTTTATCGACGTGCGAGAATCAGTGCAGTAGCACTTCATCAAACACATCTTCCACCGGAAATGTGGAGAATCCTTATGGAGATGGACATTCCGCCGGTGGAAGCAGCTCTGGGTCTGGATATTTGGTGGGATCTGGCGAAGTGGATCTCACCATTGGAGCAGACCAGGGTGGAAGCATTCGGGTGCCTAGTGCTCATTGTGGTCTTGTAGGACTCAAGCCTACTTTTGGACTAGTTCCTTACACGGGAATAGGTAGTCTGGAAACCAACATTGATCATGCCGGTCCAATGACCCAAACCGTTTTGGAGAACGCGTTGTTGTTACAAGTGATCGCTGGTAAAGATGGATTTGATGATCGACAAGGTGAAGCCCCCAAGCCTGCGAATGTGCCTGATTATTACACAAGCACCAAAAAATCTTCAATCAAGGGTCTCAAAATTGGAATCTTGAAAGAAGCACTCGAGATTCCAACAATGACAGAATCAATGAAGAACAAATTTTACGAGACTGTTGAGCGATTTAAAGGGCTCGGTGCTGAAGTAGTTGAGGTTTCAATCCCATACCACGAAGTTGCTCCGGAAATTTGGATGCTAGGTCAGCGTGTTGCAGCATCCTACCGCAAATTGGGACTCCAAACTGGGCGTAGAATTCTGAAAAGCTCCAAATTCATTGAACATACCACTCCAATGACACAAGAAAAGTTTGACAAGTGTCCAGTTCCCACCAAAAACGGCTTAATCAATGGTTTGTACCTCACAGAACATTATCCGGGCCTATACGCCAAGTCTGTTAACCTACATTTCAAAGCCAGAAAGGCGTACGACGATGCTCTCGAGGAAGTAGATATCCTTATTACACCAACCGTTCCTGTTGTTGCTCCTCGTCATGGCATGCGTAACGGAACTCCTATCCAGCTGATCAAGCAGACGATTGGATTGAACGCCAACACGGGTATTTTCAACATGACAGGCCATCCAGCTTTGAGCTTGCCTGTTGGATTTTTGCCTTCTGAAGAAGACTCGGAAAAAAAATTCCCTGTGGGGCTTCAAATTATAGGTAGGCACTTTGATGAGACAACAATCTACCGTGCTGCATACGGCTTCGAGAATGCTTATAACTGGAAGGAGTTGTAAAATGATATAGAGATATAGATAGGAATACGAGACTTGAGTCCGCCACCACATCCTTACACCACTAATTTGAAAAGAAAAACACTCAATTGGGATTTGAAAAAGGGGAAATCTGAGAATTAACTTTTTTCTACTTTTGTTTCCCCTTTTTCCTTCGTGTTCTTCCTTTCTCTAGATCTCGATGACCATACAGCAGCAAATTGTTCCTCAGAAACTGACAGACTCAGATACAAGCAGCGAGTCTCTGGGACGGCAAAAAGAGCGCGTTCTAGTAGCTTGCACTCGGTGTAAGCGTAGAAAACGCAAATGTGATGGAAACAGTCCTTGTACTAATTGTACCCGGGCTGGTTCTGAGTGCAATTTTGACAGAAAGGACGGGAACAGGGCACTTTTAGAGGACTTAGGAAAGGAAATATACAAAGAACGAACTAAAAACGCGGTTCTAGAAGCAGAATTAGCCAATCTCAAGTCCGTTATCCATGATAAGTGTACCCAAATCGCCAGCATTGAGCAGACTCTGGACCATCACAAGCAGCTTATTGCACATTATGAGAGCAAAGATTGTGTAACAGGATCTCAGGCAATTGGGAAGGTTACAGGCGGTCTTGAAGTCAAAGATACCTTCATGGATACACTCTCCAAGCTGCTTTATCGTCAGTGCGGCGAGACAGACGAGTATATCGGTACGTTTGCGATAATATCAATTGTCAAAGCAATTCGGAAAAGCTTGATTGGCGCAACTCCAGCACTAGACTTTTCGCCTACGATCATCGAGCCTGATTTGCAAGACAACATCTACATACCACCACAGATCGAGAAAGGCTTTCTCCAAAGATTTTTCAGCATGAGTCATAATAGGCACTATTTCTTGGATGAGCACACTTTTTATGAAAGACTGGCTCTCCCGGATACCGCAAAAACGCAGTGGGACTTTTTTGTGGTGAATATAGCACTCGGAATCGGATGCCGACTTAATGAGCTTCTTCACGTTACAACCTACACTTCTCCCGATATTTACTTCAAACGAGCGCTCAAATACCTCACAGATGCACAATTGAACACAATTCAGCAAATTCAGGCTTGTTTGTTAATTGCTCTTTTTATTGGCAGAAGTTATCATCTTTCATTTTACGTCACATCATGGGAACTGACGGGCTTAGCTTTACGGAAGCTGGTCCAATATGGTTACCATCGCAAACAGGTGGTCACTTATGAGAACGCGTTGGCATACGAGTTCCACAAACGGCTTTTTTGGTCTGCCTATAGCTACGACAGATTGCTTTCTCTATCTTTGGGGCGACCAGGAACCCTAAATGAGTGTTTTATTGATGTTCCGTTTCCGTTGAGCATCGAAAGTTGTATCACACCAACACAGGAAACCATCTATCACATTTACCAGCAGCAGCGCTTACAAGAGACTAATTCAGAGTCGGAGCAAAAAATAAGTGTTTTTACGTCGTTTATCAGCACTTGCAAGATGAGACAAATTGAAAGCAGAATACACCTGTTGTTTTACACTGTGAATCAGTGTATTCCAAACGCTGACAATTTCGAAAGTATTGTTCGTGACGTAGAAGAATGGTTTATATCAATGCCGTCTCGCGAGAAGTTTGAGAAAGCTTTGAATGGCAGAGAAAGCTACGATTATTTGGAGCTGTTGTACTTTCGCGGAAAACTCATTTTGTTTTTACCCAAAATCATTACCTCATCTTCTGAACCTGAACTGGCAACACTCCTGGATGAAGCTTGTCGCTCTGCTGGTGGGATCTGCAACAGTTATAAAAACTTGTACCGAGATTCAGTGTTAGAGTTCAGCATTTTAGCTCTGCACACAATTTTTTTGGCAGGTGTTACAATGGTTTACTATCTGCGGAACAAGGGGAATCCTACTTTCATGAACATGCAAACGAGCATTAGAGCCTGTTCGAGTCTTCTTTTTGTGTTTTCTGAGCGGTGGCCCGAGGCCAGCTCATACAGAGACTTATTTGATAATCTTTTGGAACATGCTGAGAGCTATAGGGAGGGAGGAATGGCCATGAGAAGACTCAACTCGACGACTCCCCGGACACCAATCGTGATACAAAATATTCAAAACAATCATTCAAGTGTCATTTCCACAGAGACAGGCTACTCTGTTGCCAATGAAGATGGGAATTGTGTCAATTTTAGCTTGGAAGAGGATTTTTGGAGTCAAATCTTTTTGAATATTCAAGGTAGTCACACTGAGTGACAACTAACTTGCTATTTAGGCTTGTATGGAAACTTTTCTCTGAAGTGGTCTGCGATCTCAGATCTAGTACAGACCCAAACGTTTGGCTTTGAGCTGACATACTCCACAAACCTTTTTAAAGCTTGGTAGTAACCTGGTTTACCGATAATCCTGCAGTGCAGTCCCACCGTCATCATCTTTCCTCCTTCTTCGTACAAGGTTTCGAATGCGTTAACAAGATGTTCATAAAATGCCTGTTCGGATCTGAAACCATTGTTGTTGAGAAACCTATAGTCATTGCAATCATAGGAATATGGAACGAGCAGCAAACCTTTTTTATCGGTATCTTGCAAGTCCTTTTCGGCAGGAACGTCGATATAACAAGGAACATCATCACCGTAGTAGTCACTGCACCATTTGAGCTCGGTATTGCGCTCCTGGAAGACTTCATACACTAGTGCGAGCGTTTGTGGTGACATTCTTCCAGTGTACCAGCCGGTAACGTCGATTCCCAGCAGAGTTTTAATGGTGTCGAGTTGTTTGACAATATAACCTTTCTCCTGTTCTGGAGACATTTCTGCGTATGGAATCCATCTATAGGCATGTGAAGCAATCTCATGGCCGTCTCTAACAAAAGCTTTGGCGGCTTCCAAGTTTTGTTCGAAAGCTTTACCAACAGCATAGGCAGTGAGCTTGAATTCGTGTTTTTTGAAAAGTCTTAAGATCCGCCAAACTCCCGATCTGGCGCCGTAGTCGTACTCAGATTCAAGGTCAAATGCTCTGTGGGTCAGAGGAACACCTTTGCTGGGAGTTGTGAGTGTGTACTCGGAAACTTCATCTCCATAAGCAAGAGATCTTTCTCCACCTTCTTCGTAGTTGAGAACGAAAGAAAGAGCAAGTCGGTTGCCCTCGGGCCACTCGCAGTCAAGACTTGTTTCACCATAACCCACAAGGTTTCTTTTGAAATCAAATTTCGTCCCCGAGTTCTTATCGAGATTGATTTCTTCAGGATAGTTCAGTGTTTTGGTTTGTTCCATTGTGTCGATACAAGTTTGTGACGGCTTATGAAAAAGAAAGCTTAGAAGATTCTTTTTTCGAACAACTAATACTGGAGCCCGAAAGTAGAGCTAGAGGGGCAGTTCATATTGGAGGCTGATCTTTCAAAACTTCTTATCTTTAAAAAAAAATAAATTTGAATACTGCACCGCCCAAACTGATAAGAACAGGCGGAACATCCGCCTGTAACGGACCTCGACAAAAAGAAACGAGATACCTATCAACAGATGAGACCATAGCTATTACGAAATAGGTGTTACTTGAACCTTTTCAAGGATCTAAAAGATTCCCAATTCAGGGTGGCATTGGAACAATCTTAACTCGTATTCAAAACAACTAAATTTTCATGCGTCCTTTGGCTTATACGGAAACTTGTCCTTGAAATGTTCCGCAATCTCTGTTCTTGTACAAACCCAAACGTCTGGTTTGGTGCTGATGTACTCAACAAAATCTTTCAATGCCTTGAAGAAAGCTGGTTTTCCCATGATTCTTGCGTGCAGAGCAATGGTCATCATTTTTCCGCCCTCTTCATAGAGCACATCAAAAGCATCAGCAATGTGCTCATAAAAAGCACCGACGGATCTGAATCCGTTGGGGTTGAGAAACTTGTAGTCATTACAATCAAGAGAGTACGGAATCATCAGCATTCCTTTTTTTTCTTCTGGAGGCAAATTCTTTTCAGCTGGAACATCGACCCAATATGGGACATCATCTGAATAAGCATCACAGCAGTATTTGAGCTCAACGCCCATTTCTTTGTAAGTCTCATGTAACAAGGCAAGTGAATGAGTCGACTGACGTCCATAGTACCAACCATGTGGATAGACGCCAGTTGTTTTCTTGATGGATTCAATCTGCTTCTTAATAAAAGCCTTTTCCACTTCTGGAGAAACTTCAGAGTAAGGAATCCATCTATAAGCGTGTGAAGCCATTTCATGTCCATCACGCACCATAGCATCAACAAGAGGCTGATTTTGCTCAAAAGCATGTCCCACAGCCCATAAAGTCATTGGGATACCGTGTTTCTTGAAAAGTCTCAAAATTCTCCATGCTCCCGCTCTGCTACCGTAATCATACTCAGATTCCACTTCGAATGCTCTGTAAGTCAGTGGTCCACCAGGGAGCCCCGAAAACATTGTGTTTTCAGTAACATCGTCTCCTAAAAGCAGAGATCTTTCAGCTCCTTCCTCGTAGTTGAGGACGAAAGAGACCGCAATTTTAGCCCCATTCGGCCATTCAGGATCAATTGAGTGTTCACCATAGCCGATCAGGTCTCTGCCAAAATCGTACTTTGTATCCTTGAGAGTGTATTTGTTGGTGAATTCAGGTGCTGGGATATCTGCAGTTCTCTCCATTGATGTAGGTAATGATTTGTTAGTTACTGAAACCAAGAACTAGATGTTCATGAAGACATACAATGTGGTATTTATGCTACCTGCTACCAAAGCTGCAGAATTTAGTTGTTCAAAATTTTAGCATACGTCTGATAAGAGAAAATGTCGGGAAAGCGATATGGAGCCATTTGTGTGTCAAATTGCAGCGTTCTTATCGGTCTCTCACAGCGAATGACTGATACATGTTGAATAGGCGGATGTTCCGCCTCTTCAAAAGTTTTAATTTTTACGCTCTTGACTTGCGTTCCCCACACCAAACTCGGCAACTCCGCCAAACAGATAACGACATCTATATCCGAAATTTGCCAAGTAATAAAGTGTATGGGAGTCAGCCACTATGAGCCCATGCGAACGTCACGTGAGAACAAGGTTGATTCAACTTGCTCACTCACTGACCCACCAACTGACTCATCAATTGAATCACAAGCTGACCCAGCAACTATCACAGCAACTGGCCGAGCAATCAACTCACCACCTGACTAGCTGACTAGTCGCTTCTTGTCGTCCCGTCGTTATCTTATCACTAACAACACTATGCTTGTTGTGAAAGACACATCTATCGCGCACAAATTTTTCCCACGATACTTATGCCACTCCTCCTCACTTAACAAATAATTTGAAATCTTGAATACAAACCATTTTATTTGTTGAACAACATACCACAGATATAGTACACATAAAGCTGCAATCGAGCGTCATTTGCATCGGTGTGGCAGTACAATCTTTTGAATCAGAGTATTTGTTGGGCTGCGCACGACACGGTGTCTCCATTAGACAAAATGAGAGGAAGTTTACTGGCAAGTAGCAGACGTCTTTTGAGTCTCAATCTCAAGAGTCAATTCAAAGGATCAAGATTCTTTCATTATTCACCAATTGCAATGAAGTTAGACGTGGCAGGTGAACAGAAATGCCGCGAATTGCTTGATTCCCTCCCAAATCTTGAATATATTTTCCAAAATGAGGATGGATCTAAGAGAACACCATCTGATGACGAGCTCAAAAAGATTGCTTATCTCAACACCTACGCGGCACAGCGTACCCTGAGCTGGAGTGAGCTTTTGTTTTCGTTTCCGAAGCAACATGAGGACCTTTACATTGCAAATGACAGCGATCTTGTGAAGTTGAAGGCTTCTTCTGGTCTCATTGTGGACAAAATACCATACGAGGACACCGCTACAGGCGAAATCAAGTGGAAAATTGTTCGTGAAGGTGAGGAGAAGGAAGGTTGGGAGAATATTGCTCATTTTGGGTTTATTCCTGCCTGTGTTTTGTTGCTCGTTGTTCTAGTCTGGAGAGACGATATGGATGTTACCGAGTGGGCTAGACGTGAACTTTTGTATCGTGTGCGGTCTAAGGCTGAGGAGGAGAATGATACTGCTGCTTTGGAGAACTTCAAAAAGCACGGCGACAACCCAGAGTCGTTTAAATTTGATTTTGTTGGATTTAACAAGAACGATGACGTGATTGTGGAGCGGATTTTGAGCGGTGAGTATGACCGTTTGGCTAAGTTGAAGATCAACCAACAGAAGGCCAAAGTCGCTAGTGAGTGAGTTAAAGAAGTGCTCGTTATTTATTATTTATTGATTTGACTATTTATTATTTATTATTTATTTATTGTGGCTAATACATTATACATGAAGCCGAGAAACGGATAACGAGCGACACGAGATATGAATGGGTAATTGGGTGATTAAATTAGGAATCAACCTCAATCAGCTCATCACTCAATGAACCCCAAGTTCGCTTCGCTTGTTGCTCGCTTTACCCATTGTATCACGTGACATCTACCACATGACCAAAACAGGCGGAGTGAGTGATAATTTTTTCTCTCCCCTTCTAGTCACTACATTCTGAATCTGACTCGATGTTTTCAAAATAACAACCAACACTTCAGCTTCTATCCATTGACACGTTATTAACTTCAACCACTAACTTCGCTATCAGTTTGCGTATATACGAAAACTGAAAAATTGCTATTTCCCCAGTACAGCGCTGTAACTTACTACAAACAGCACTGAACTTTATAGCAACGTTTGAAACAAAGCCCGCAATTGTCGATTGTTGTTCTAGTTCGAAAGAGTGATATCGTACCAAAAGACGTCTACTGTTCAAACATCCGGTAGAGTTCAACCAATCAGAAAACAATCCTTTTGCTGACGGTATCCCATCACCTTCAGCCTGTGCGCTTTACTCAACTAACAGGCGTTTTTTACCGAACTAGCCACGGCGGTGTGCTCATCAGCCCTTTACAATGTCCAATCTCACCCCATTTCCAGCACCATCGTCCCCGGAGAGACTTACAGTCTCACCAACAACCTCGCACACTGCGAAGGATCACAGACGTAGACGTTCATCGTCACTGATATCGAAAGTTGAACCAGAGACTTTTGAAACTAAGCAGGATCAAGACATCCAGTCAAATATGAACGCCAATTGGGTCCATTTCAAAGGTGCTTGGATCATTCATGTTGTTATAATACTGTTATTGAAAGTGTTTTATGACTTGATTCCAAATCTCAACATTGAAATCAGCTGGACTTTGACTAACGTCACATATGTCATTGGCTCTTATATAATGTTTCATCAAATCAAAGGTACCCCCTTTGATTTCAATAATGGCGCTTACGATAACCTCACCATGTGGGAACAGATCGATAACGGTGACCAATATACTCCAGTCAAGAAGTTCTTGATGGGCGTTCCAATTTGTCTGTTTTTGGTCTCCACACACTATTCAAGTTATGATTTGACATTATTTGTTGTTAACTTAGTGGCCTGTCTATGTGTGGTTATTCCGAAATTACCTTACAGCCATAGAGTCAGAGTGAACATTCCTTACATCACCGATCAGCAAATTATCAATTGAGATATATCAAAAAGACTCACGCCATTCATTCTCTCCTGTATTGCTACATCCGTTAAACTCTGCCCTTATCCATTCTTTTCTACATGGTTACTGAAACCGTAATTACTAATCAAGTAGAATGACGAGCGAATTGAGTTGAAAGTCGAGCGAAGTGAGTCATTCTACCTCCTTCCAATTACTGTCATTCAGTTCTTTCTAATGACTCATTCACATATTTCCTTCGCTCGTCATTCGCTCCCCATCGTGCCTTAAAACTGGTTTGATCATATGACTCGCTTGTCCAAAACTGGTTATCTATTTAGTGATATCTATGTTTATTTTTCTTGCTCTCTATACACATGATACGTAGCAGCACTCCTTTTTATATCTTTTTTTTTATTTCGAAAAATTACAGTGGTATATTATACAATGAGCAAATGACGAGCTCAGCAAGTCATTGACGACTCGTGAGCAAGTCGACTCAAAAGCAGTTGAACTGACTGACAAGTACAGAATCACTTCACATCCTTCTTTGGATTGCGATAACTCTTCTTCAAATTGGTTCTCTTTGTAATGGTTTGAACATCTATAAACCGTTTGAGAATCTCACACCGAACAACTAATTCATTAACCGTGCACCCGAACTCTCTTTCAACTCTCTGAGGCCGGAAAAGTTTCGGATTCTTCACAGCTTGGTACATTTTGAGGTATCTTAGAAGTCTGTTCCATTTGCTCACGCCCCAGTGGTGGTCTGATGTGTTTTGAGGCGAGTCTTTCAAACGAGAGTTGAGTTCACAAAGATGTTCAGGAAGGAGCGAGCGAGGAGTTGACGTCAATGAAGAGTGCGAGGAGTGAAGCACTGGACGGTGTGATGATGTGTGATGTGAGGAGTGGTCTGAGCCCACATCACTCAAACTTTCATCACTGTTGCTACTCTGTGGCTTCTCCATGACTTCACCTTCAGCTTCATCTTCGGCATTTTTGACTGCACGAGGACTACTTTGTAAATTCTTAACCATTTTCAACCTCTTTTGACGAACAAAGTCAGTGACTTTGAGAATCGTAGCCTCTGTATCCACCTCCGTAGTTGCATCGCTTTGCCGTGCCGGACCTTCGGAGACAACAGGAGCTGCAATAGGCGGCTTGCTGCGTGGAGACTGAAATATGTTCGAATTATCGGCCTGTTGATCATCAGAGTCGTCAAATTCGCTATCTGGAGGGTCTTCCAGTGGATGAAATGGGACGACGGGGACCACCGATGGTTCGACTAGTTCAGAGACCAATCTATCTCCACTAATTGGTGGCTCAGGCACCTCATTCCTCGCTGGGGTCAAAGGCAACTTGATTGGGGACATAACACTAGAATTATACTGATCATAGTCATAACTAGCATCAGATTCATTATCTGATCCATCCAATTGCACGTCGTCATCACCGTCTGAGCCGAGAGCGGCCTCAACTTGGCTAATCTCTCGTATTTTGTCCTGACGAGTGGACTTTTTCGGTTTTTTTATAGGCGTTCCTCTATGTAGTGGTCTTCGATCTTGCCAATCATTGAGAGGCATCTTTTGGACAGTGGTTGCAGAAGAAGGGGACAAAAGTGAGGTTTCTGGCTCAATAATTCCCATCTTGAGAGCACGTGGTGATTTTGTGGAATTTCGTGATACATTGGTCTTGTTATTGACACTTACACTCATTGAACTGTTGTTTAGGCCATCACTTGTAGGTCTCCCACTGCTGGAGTCAGTCCCATTTGGCTTCAAACTGGGGTATTTGAACGGGGAAAACTGGATACGACGTCTTGCCATTACGCGTTTCACGTGGCGTCATCGAATGTGATGGATGTGAAAGAGTTGTGACTGATCATCTAAGAAAGAGAAGGAAGATGGGGAATAAAGGGGTGAGAAGTAAAATAAAACTCACGCGAAGAGACAAGAGAAAAAAAACACACAACTGATGACTAAACAATTTGATAAGCAAAGAACTTTTCCCATTTTTGCGAGCCTGATAAAATTTTTTTTTTTTTTTTTTTTTTTTTATGAGGAAAATTTTTTGATTTTATTAATCTCAACCAGTGTGTGTTCTCTTCCTTCTTCTATCACTCAAGTCATTGAACAGCCTTCACTAGAAATGGCCACAGGAAAGACAGAAAAGGCCCGCCGTCAAAAGCAGGGTGACCTGAGAGATGGAAACCTCCGTGTGAAAGGTGAAAATTTCTACAGAGATGCTAAAAAAGTGAAGCATCTGAGCATGTACAAGTCCGGAAGGGCTGTGAGAAATGCTAAAGGAGAGATTGTTAAGGCCGCTTATCTTCAAGATACAAAGACTCCTACGGCACGGGTCGAGCCTAACAGACGTTGGTTTGGAAACACAAGAGTCATCGCTCAAGATGCTTTGACGCATTTCAGAGAAGCTATGGGCGACAAGAAAGATGACTCTTATACAGTTTTGCTCAAAAGAAACAAGCTTCCAATGTCCCTTTTGGACGAGAAGGACACGACCGAGTCGCCAAGCGCGCGGATTGTGGAGACAGAGTCGTTTGAACACACTTTTGGTCCTAAAGCACAGAGGAAGAAGCCAACGGTTGCTGCTTCTTCTCTTGAAGAGCTGGCCCAGAACACCAACGAAGATCAATCTAAGTTTGAGGAAAAACAAGAATTGAACGTGACTTTGGGATTGATGGGAGGCGTCGATACCGACGATTGGACTCCAGAGACCAAAGAGTTTATTTTTTCTAAAGGTCAATCCAAAAGAATTTGGAATGAGTTGTATAAAGTTATTGACTCTTCTGATGTGGTCATTCATGTGTTGGACGCTAGAGACCCGCTCGGAACGCGGTGTATCTCTGTGGAGCAGTACATCAAGAAAGAATGTCCACATAAGCATTTGATTTATGTGTTGAACAAGTGTGATTTAGTTCCAACATGGGTTGCGGTAAGTACTAACTGAGGAGGTCGGAGCTTAGCAATTTGTTAGTCAGTGGTTGAGAAAAAAATAACCAGTACCAAAGTTTTTTGTCAGGACGTTCTATTGGCTCATCTGCCTATTTTCATATGGTTTGTCTGTTACAATTTTGGAAGATCAAGAGACACCGATTATATCGACTTCTCGTTTTGAGTTGTTCGGTAGCCCAGTTGTTCCCGTTTTGGGAGCAACGATCCAGGTGTCGATGTGACTTTATGAGTTGAACTCTGCGCACTGTTTCAGCAGTTTTTATGCCGGAGTTCGTAGTAAAAGTCTCAACAAATTACAAAACCACTGACTGACATTGCTGATTGAAAATCTTTTCAATATCAGAATTACTAACATTTTTTTAGGCTGCTTGGGTCAAACATCTCTCGAAGAACTACCCAACGCTGGCGTTCCATGCGTCTATCACAAACTCGTTCGGTAAAGGTTCGCTTATTCAGTTGTTGAGACAGTTTTCTGTTCTTCACTCTGATAGAAAACAGATTTCTGTTGGGTTTATCGGATACCCAAACACGGGTAAATCGAGTATCATTAACACATTGAGACGTAAGAAGGTTTGCACGGTGGCTCCAATTCCTGGAGAAACTAAGGTTTGGCAATATATCACATTGATGAAGAGGATTTTCTTGATTGATTGTCCTGGAATTGTGCCTCCATCTACCAAGGATACCGAAGCGGACATTCTTTTCCGTGGTGTTGTGCGTGTGGAGCACGTTTCCAATCCTGAACAGTTCATTCCAGATCTGCTGGCTAAGTGCGAGAGAAAGCACTTGGAGCGCACCTACGAGATCAGTGGATGGAAGGACTCTAAGGACTTCATTGAGATTTTGGCTCGTAAACAGGGACGTTTGTTGAAGGGTGCTGAGCCTGACGAAAGTGGAATTGCTAAACAGGTGATTGCCGACTTCAACAGGGGTAAAATTCCATGGTTTGTTCCACCTCCAGCTGATACTGACGAGCGCACTGGTGAAGATAAGAAGGCTCATTACAAGCGTCGTCGTGCTGAACGGGAGCAAGAGGCGTACAACAAGGAGTCTGAGGCTGATTTGGAGGCTGATTTGGCAGCTGAGGGTGCTGAGGGTGCCGAGGATGATGAGCCAGCAGCAGCCAAAAGACTCAGAAAGTAGGAGAATGTGTACATTATGCTTTAATACCAACGATTGACTAGCGAGGCGAGTCATGAGTATCGATCGAATTCCAAGAAATGACGAGCGAGAGACCTCCGGAGCGAGTCATTTGTCATTCGATGGAGGTTTGAACCTGTAGGAAAGTGAATAGACGAATAAACTGATACATTAACGAGGTGTACAAACGGTGCACGGATGTTCATATCACCATTTTTTTTTTTCGTCTCATTTTCAACTCTTGTCAAGAAGTTGATCAATCTCAGTATTCACCATCATATGCTCTTCCACCAGCAGATCCCATCGATTCGCCCCTGAAATGCAAGGGTCCAGACAACAGCAAATGCCTTCACCGGCCGCTGCTCCACAACAGCAACAACAACAACTAAATATGAGGTTTTTGTCACAATTTCTCAACCCCAACAACCCAGAACTTTTGCAACACCAACAGCAAGTGGGCGCCGGTGCCGGCAGTTCGGGTGCGGCGGGCGGAATTGGAACACCAGGGGCAACAAACGTATCGACTGCTGCCACTGTGGCTGCTGCAGCGCAGATTGCGGCTGTGCAACAGCAACAACAACAACAACATCAGCAAAAGCAACACGTTCCTCTAAGTATGATGATGTCTCCTCAAATCCACAACAGAACGATCCAGCAACAGGTGCTTGCGGCTTCTTTGCAGCAGGGACAGGCTGGTCAGGCTGGTCAAGCACAGTCGCAACAGCAGCTCCTTCAGCAGGTTCAGCAACAACAGGCAGCACAAGCAGCACTTGCGGCACAGAGAATTACACAGGCACAAGCACAGGCACAGCAACAACAACAACAGCAACCGATGGTTAGAGAGGTGTGGAGAGACAATTTGGAGAGTGAAATGATGGTTTTAAGGGTTCTTGCTGAGAGATATAATCACATCTCTGTGTCCACAGAGTTTGCAGGGATAGTGGCTAGACCTATTGGATCATTTCGTTCGACACGTGACTACCATTACCAAACTGTTCGTTCCAATGCAGATCTATTGAATTTGATTCAGGTGGGAATCACGTTAAGCGACAAGGACGGTAAAAGACCCGAAGGAGTTCCATCTACGTGGCAATTCAATTTCCGGTTTGACTTGGAAAATGAGATGTTTAGTCGTGAATCAATTGAGTCATTAGTGACGACGGGACTGAATTTCAGTCGTATGAAAGAATATGGAATTGATGTGTTTGAGTTTTCACAGGTTTTGATCGATAGTGGGTTGTGCTTGCTTAAGGATACGACATGGATCAGTTATCACGCAGGTTACGATTTTGGATTTTTGATTTCACTCTTGATCAATCGGAAGATGCCAATCAATGAGGACGATTTTGAGAGCTGGCTGACGGCTTATTTTCCAAACTATTACGATATCAAGTACATTTCCGTGTCCAAAATCTTCGGCAACTCGCAGTACAAGAACAGGTCGCTCGAGACCTTGGCAGAGGAGCTAGGTGTAATTCGCAACGTGAACCTCAATTTGCTTCAAGTTGGTGGCCAATCGATGCTGACACACCTTTGTTTCTGGGAACTGAAGCGTTTGTTAGGGGAACAATCACTTGAGTCATTGCGGAACCAAATTTGGGGCTTGAGCGATGATATTCAACGTTCTGGTGCGTCGCAAACGACGACGTCGACGCAGTATACCTCTCCACCGGGTATTTCTAGTGATCAAAAGAGTGTCACGTCTCCGGCAGTTTATTATAATCGTTAAACAATGACGAGCGAATGACGAGTGGGTCGTGACTCGTTCGTTGGTCTCGCTTTGTTCGTTGTGACTTGCCTCGTTAGTCATGAGTGAGCCATGAAGTTTTTGTAGTATAATCACCTATCTTAATGAAAATCCTCAATGGCTCTTGTACTGTACATCATGGTGATGATCAGTGATCACCTTCAATCAATCACTCACTTACTCACGGATCGCTTCATTCGTTGCTCCCGGAAATCAGCTATATTACGTAATAATATCATAAGCAAAACCAACTAATTTCCATTGTTGAAAAAAAAAAAATCAAGGACATTTTGTGTCGGAGAACGAGACCAACTTCAAGATTTGAGACTAGGGTTTTTTGCGCTAAGGAAGAGCCAATTCAGTGTTTTTTGAAAATAGGTGTTTCCCGTGCAAGAACGCGACAAGTTCTGTGGGACAAGCAAAGATGGCTGTTTCTGAAGCAGAACAGGACCCAAATCGGGTAGCAATTGCGTTTATCGATTACTATTACAATCTTGTCAATAGTGGCTCGGATAATCTGTACCAACTTTATTCTAAACAGGCAATATTGAGACACAGCGACCATACAAATCCATTTTCGGGTACTACAGAGAATGTAAGTGGTAACAGTTCGATTCGGGAATATTGGTCAGAGTCAAAACTGGCTGGTTCTAAAGTGATGATCCAGTCTATTGAGGCTACTGGATCTTATAATAGATCGATCATGATAGTTTGTGTTGGTGAACTCGCTCCACATGAGGACGATTCTGTGGAATCTGATTATGAGCAGCAGAGTTACAAGTTTGTGCAGACGTTTCTGCTTGTTCCTACGGTGAAGAAGGCGGTTTACGATGTTTTCAACGACATTTTGACGTTTTTGCCTGATGTTGATAGTGAATTTGTTGACGAGAAAGTGAGTGTTGAGACTGAAGACGATTTGGTGACTGAGTCCTCACCTGGTGAGGATAAGGAAAAGGAGGAGGCTGTTTTTTCCGCTAGAAGCTCTAAAGAGTCTACTCCTGGAACCGGATTAGAGGATGAGGATAAGAGGGGCGATGGTGTGGCTGAAGAGCAAACAGAGGAGAACGTGCAAGCAGAGGAGATTGTGGAGGAAACCGAACGAGTGGAGCCAGTGGAGCCAGCGGAGCAAATGGAGGAAGCAGATCAAGTAGACCCAGATGAGTCATCAACAAGGCCATTGAAACCACTCAGCTGGGCAGACCAACTCGCATCTTCCGCACCGAAGCCAACGACAACGGTCAAAACCACGTCTGGAGCAGCAACAGAAGCTAAGAAAACAGTTAAAAAGGATAAAAAGAAGGATATCAAAAAAGAGTTGTCTGATGAAGATGAATCAGAGTCAGATGGACTTTTGTCTTCTCGTAAGCACAAAACGCAGATTCTCAACAAAAAGGGCCAAGTGGTGTATCCAATCTACATCAAAGGATTGCCAATTAATGTGAGCGAGGAGGAACTTGTGCGCCAATTAGAAACCAATTTCGGTGCTGTGGATACGTGTAAGATCGATAGAATGATCGCACTTGTTGATTTTGTTGCTCCGGAGTCACAAAGAAAATCGATCAAAGTGGGTGTTATGAGTGTTAAAGGTGTTGAGATCAAATTGGAGCCAAGAGCCAAGAAAGAATTGTCTGGAGTGGTTGCTGGCGGTGCTGTCACTGCTGTCTCTGCTTCACCTTCTGTTTCCGGGAATTCAAGTTTGGCTAAAAAGAAGCGTAAAAATGGAGCTAAAAATCATGCCAACGGTGCGATCACCGATGACGGATTTAGAAAGGTTGGCAAGAGTTAGTAAGGTGGTGAGTGTCCAGTGAGATATAATTCATTTTGTAGCATCAATAGTGAATGATGAGCTAATGACGAGCGAAGCGAGTCATTCAGCGAGTCATGAGATTATTAATTACGAGCAAAACGAGACATTTTGTTTGTCACGCGAACGACTAATCGAATCCCATGATGTTTAATCTACAGATTCTCTACCACCAACTAAATAAGTCACAACTTCATGATTTTCTCAACTCACAAATTGCTTCGCTCAACGTTATTACTACATGGTTTATGAACATCCAAATTCGGTCGATCGACGCGACTGTGACACCAAAACCGCAAGATCTCAAATAATGAGAATGGCCTCGCAAATGACAGGCGTGACAAGTCATTTGCACCTCGTCACACAAATTTCTCACTTTACGATGGAACTTCAAATGACTCGCGGCACTCAACATTTGATCATCGTTCGTCCGTTAGTGCAAAATCTCATCCAAAACACTCTGCTGAGTTTGAACATCATCCACCTTAATCTTCTTCAAGTTCAGCTTCCTCAAAGCGGCAATAATCTTGTCCTTTGGGAATCCCATATCTTCAAATATACGCACGGTTCCCTTATCAATTCCATACAAAACACACTCATCTTGTTCTTCTTTACTGGACGAGCCCATTTGGCCAAACCCGCTATAATCAGCACCCTTACCATCAACAGGTGGCTTGTAGTTATCGTTTGGAGCATAAATCCGCGTCCAAGTGGCAGCGGTCTCCGCAAACTTCTTTGGATCACTCATGTAAACTTTGGCCACCTGTGCGTCCTGCGGGTCGGTAGGCTCTGGACTTTGCAACAAAGATTGTAAAGAAATCAAAGACGACTTCAGAGTTAAAATCGGCGTCCAAGCATCTTTCAAGATGTCCAAACAAATGGCTCCGGTTTGAGAAGAAATGTTCGGGTGGTATATCTTTGTGTCAAACTTCATGATTGGTGGCTTGAAAGGGTAGGCGTCTGGGATTTGAATGTCAATCTCAAATAATCCACCTTCATATGGAGTTCCTGGTGGTCCAATAAAAGTACCTTTGAGGTGTGACAAATCATCTTCAACAACAAGAGACAACGTGACTCCAGACAACTTGTCCTTTTTGACGTCTTCAAGCTCTTTTGCAATTCTTTTGACTCTCGACATGTCTCAACTGGTTTGTTCTGTGAGAAAAACGGGTGTTCAATGGTTAAAAATAGCGTCAAAAGATGGGTATTGGTTTCTATCAAGCAACTTCTCAGAAATTCGCCCATCTGATCAGCGGGAAATACGACGTCGCGCCGGCAAAAAACCTTGCAACGACGATCGGCTAGATTATAAAGTCGATCGTCGCGTCAAAAAGACATACTCCTGAAGCGAGTGAGTGTTTTTTTTAACTACCTGGGGAAACAACGAGTCGTTGCAGTTGGTGATTGCCACTTCATCAACAATTCAAGAAAAGACAATCTACGGATTATAAATAACAAGCAAAGGAACTCGTTCGCTAGTGTTTGCTAGTCGATTTACATTCAATCTCTTTTGTTCATCTTCCTACATATACACACTTCTTAGCTTCTCTCTGCCTTCACAACACCTGTCTTGATGACTCTTCATGTCTGTTGTCCTTCAACCCCTCCAAAAATGTATGGTCAGTCTGTTTTCTTGTGAACAAGTGTTTCAACAAGAATCCCATCATGAACAGAATTGATATACCACCAACCAACAGATAACAGATTCCAAGAGCCATGTGTCGACCACCCAAAACGCTCGATGTAGAAATAATCACGGATTTGGTTCCTCCAAAGATCGAAACTGGGTAATTCAGTTCAATGTCCATCGAATAAGTTCCTGCTGATAACTTTGATCTGTTTTTCCCGTATAGTTTCATGAATGACGGCAAGGCAGCCGTCTTCATCCAGTTCATGAAACGCTCATCTTTAGCAAGAGAGTCCAAATCATCATCTGTATATCCATTAGGATACTTATCAAGCCAATTTTCGGGCGGAACAATCTCCGAAGTGCTGTATTTGGTTCTCTTGTACAAATTCAAATCAGAACTCCATGCAATTCCCGTGGAACTGAACTCATATTCGGTATCATCATCGGTGCTCACTGGATTTGAAATTGTGTCGTTGAACAATGAATTGGCCACTAAACCACATGGGTATATAATCTTGTCATCTCTGTGTCTCATTGGCTTACATTTTGTGCTCACATCATCGTAGGACACAGCCTTTCCTTTAAGCTGTTCCCAGTCATACGATTCAACATACTTTCTATGATTTTGGTAGAAGTTGGTCAGCTTATAGTACAGGTAAAGTGGACCATCAATATCATTTGGAACATCAAACTTCAGCGTACACGTTGAATCGCTTATCTTCCATTCAACGCTAGATTTTTTCGATCCTTTGAAATGATAATGGACATATTTCGATGGAACAGTAGAAAATGAACTTGAAGCTAAATCTTCACATTTGCTATAATTTATTTCCATCTTTTGAATATTGTATGTTGTTAGCAAGAATCCAATTCCAATTGGTACACACACCACTGCGACAATCAAAAGCATCGGCAAAACAACCCGTGGAACAAGAATTGGTTGCCACGATTTGAGTCTTTGCTGTCTGAAAGCTGTGTTTGGTGGCCGCCTGGAATGACTCAGTTGCGATCTCGAGTCTTTGAATGGATTATCTTCATCCTCGTCCTCTGAATCATGACGGAATCGCCGCCGAATACTAGAAAACATATTGGTAAACGGATATCTAGTGGTGTTGATCTGAAGAATATTGCGCCGCCCTTGATAAAAACATGTTTCTTCCAGGTTTTCTGAAGCGAAGACTAAGCGTAGTTAGCTAATTTTAGTAGTCGCGTCGATCGACCAGACTCTGTTTTTTTTAAAAAATATTCAGTAACAAGTATCATTATCAAATAGCAGACTCAAAGCAGAAACAACAATGCAGAGGTATAAACTTCATAAAATATAAATCAGTAGAAAGGAAAATCAAAAACTTGCATATCCATTCAATAAAATAATACAGTCATATAACACAGATTGATGGGCCCAGAAAATCAGATTCCAACAGGTGATGGATAAAGTTTGACTCATCAAGTTGAAGAACTAGACGAATTCTTAATGTGTATCAACAGAGAATTGAATAATCTCTCGAATTCGTTAGAACTCTTGGTGAACGGAAGCTCAAAAAACGAGTATTCCGAATTTTTCAGCAATTCTGTGAATGTGATCAACAATCCCCATGGATGTGGCTTGTTACAAATTATTCTTTCGAGCAAAACTCTAGTAATAAGCTGTTGAACATCCACCTTGTTGGAACCCCACAACGAATTAGTGCCGAAAAAGTGAAGAATCACACAGCTGAACCAGTGCGTGTGAGAGTTTGGATACCGCAGATTGTTCACAATTGCTTGCAACAAAAGGAACTGAAGCTCCACGTTACCCTCTTGCATAATCGAACTCAAGATAGAAACTTGAGACGATTTTTGGTTAAAGACTAGAGAACTTTTTGGTCTCTCCTCAATTGCAGACATTCCAACGTACAAAACCAATGCATTGATCAACTTCACCCTGTATTTGGTCTCGTGGTAGCCGATTCCAGCCTCAGCAACAGTATCGGAAAGCTCCAAGGAAGAAACAATCTGTCTTAAAAGTGAGTTAGATGGAATTCTCAAGTAACTGTCAATGGCCTTTTTGATGTTTTTGTCGATCAAAATGTTGGCAGGTTGTGATGCCACTGTTGGCGAGACTCCAATATTTGGCAGTCGGTCCACCTTCAAACCCGGCTGGAATGGATCTGGAATATCCATGTTCTTTGGGGCAGCAGAAAGAACAATGTTTCTCAATTGAACCAAAGATGGAGACATAGATCCCACCAAAGTATTGAAGTAATCCGCAAGGAACTCTGGGAAATCATGCAACAGAACAGTGAAGATTCTCAAAGTACCTTTGTAAACAACAGTGATTGCCTCAGGAATTGAAGGCTTTTTGATATGGTTACTCTGGAACTTGAGTAAAGCCACCAGCAACGACGAAAACTTATTCCAACCAGCTTCATTCTCCTCGGAAGATTCCAGAATAATTGGCAAGAATAATCTGTGAGAAATAAGACACATCCATGCAAATGTGAAACCTGGGAAAGCTTCCGGTTGTAAGGCAAGGAAAAAATCAGCAAGGATATGGTAAAATTTCACGTCAAACTTCTTCAGCTTGTTCAAATCCGAATCATTATCAACGAATCCAGAAAATTCTCTTTGACTCTCTGAAGCCCATTCACAAAGCAAAGTAGAGAAGAATCTGAAGTATGGTCTCTCATTGAAGTTTGCCTTATTGGTCTCATGGTCGTGAGCAAATGCCAGCAAAACAATAGACAAGATAGACTTGAAGAATTGGCTTCTTGAAGTATTAGATGAAGAAGCATCCTCCTGGATCAAAATCAGTTGGACAACCAAATCGGCCAAAGAATCCACAGAAGTGTAAGTGTCTATAGATGACTTCTTCAAATTGTCGCCCTCCTTGATAAAAGACAAAACAGACATCTCCATAGCTGTCGTAAAGAAAAGGACAGAATAATCAGGCTTCGTCAAGATTCCAGAATCGTACAATTGGTTGATGAATGCAACTTGCAAGCTCTTGTCAGTCTCACCAAATTTCGAAAGTTTCACCCATTCGGCAAAGATGTATGCAAAATAATCTTTCAGTTTCGTGGAGTCAATCGACAAAGTCTTGAAGTTATCGATCTTCAAATCAGCAGACTTTCCAAGCTTCTCGAACAGGTCCTTGACAAGTTTGTTGTTTTCCAAGATCTCCTCATCCAAGGATTTCAAACTGTGGATTACATTCACAAAGTCAGCTCTCAGAGCAATTGGAGTGTCGCTAAAAACCAAGTCCAAAATCAGTTCACATGCGAAATTAATGATCTGCTCTTCCTGCTTGGCAATAATGGTCTTGGACAAGCTCGTTTCAAGGTCACTTAACGAGAGCATTCCAACTAGCAACAAAGAACACATTATCTTCTTGTTATATTTGCGTGGATCTTCAGCATTAATCAACCAAGCAGTAACAAACTTCGCCACATACGACGACATCTCACAAGTTTTGTCCAATAAGAATATCAGAGCTTCCACAAGTAACTGGTACGAGTTAGTAGCGCTGAACAAAACGTTCATAGTTAACTGAGCAAACTTCATGTAAATTTCGTTGTGGTTTGTGCGAACAAGAACCTGGATCAATTCGGCCAAGTAAGCTCTCAAAGGATGGTCAATTCCCACTTCACGCAGATGAATATCTTTGTCGGGACTTTCTTCAATCGATTTCAACAACGCATCCAAAAGCTGTTGAGCGTAAGCGAAAGACTGTTCCAGAGATCTTTGAGATTGCTCAATTGGATGAACTTGTTGTTGAGAAGAAGCTTGTTCAGGTCCAAACTGGCCTGGACGGGCCTGGTTGGCGTTAGTTGCTAATTGTTGAGCCTGTGCTTGCTGCTGCAATAATCTTTGGGCCAAAGCTTCTTGGTCAACACCTGCATTCAACGCCGGAGGAGTAGCAACGGCATCGGAAGCCACACCAGTTGCAACTCCGGCAGCACCAACAGCCGCGTTAGCAAATTGATTAACGCTACCATTGGCAGCCTTGTGCTTTCCAAACTCTGTGTAGACACTGAACTGTTTAGCAGATACCTCACCTGGCTTGATACCCAGAGGCTCAGGCAAAGACATGGCGTATCTGGATGCATACTGCGTGTCGCAGAAGGCCTGGTCTGGTCTGGAATCCCTGAATTGTCTCCGCAAGGCAATGGATGGAAGCATCATTTCGTCCAAATCCTGAACAGATTTCTCCATCGCTGCTTTTTGGATGATCGAACAAGCAAGATCGAGATTGTCATCAATGGCTCTTGGAAGATCCTCTAGAATAGATGGATCAATCTGCTGTCCGAGTGATGCAATGTACTGGTGTAGGTTAAGTTGGATATTCTCACGCAACAAGTCACGGCACGATGCGTGAGTCAACGTCTCGGACAGATGTCTCACAGTGTTAATGTAAGCCTTCCTTAGCTTCAATTCATCAACTTCCATCGCGAAATCTTTCAGAACCAGAGACTTAGTAGTAATCAGAGCAACAGAGTTGGTTCTGTTAACGACGGGAGGGAGAATTTCCCTAACAGCTTTGGTTATAGCCAATTGGAACAAACGCTTCAAGTTCGGATGAGTGACAAACAACGAATTACCGTTCAGATTGTCAAAAGCAGCACCCGAACCTTGTTGAGCAGTTTGGTTGTTGACAGTAGAAATGTGGTTCGAAGCAGGCGAATCGTAGACGTTTGCACCATTCTGTTGCTGTTGAGAGCTTTGACCTTGAGCAGCAGCTAACAGACGTTGCTGCTGCAACTGTTGCAAAGCATTCAACTGCTGTTGTGCTGCCTGGTGTGGAGCCATCATAGACTGAGAGGCTCCCGACATGCCAAACGAAGGAGCAACAGACGAGGGAACAGATGGTGGAATACCCTTGGTCTCATCCAGACTGGCCTTGGCCAATTTGATTATCATCTTCTGCGATTCGATAAAACGCTCCAGTTCACCAGGCTTGTGCGATCTGATGATATTTGAAGCCTCGAGAGAAGCAATATTGATTTTCAAAGAGTTGCAGAGAACTTCAAGCTCGAACTTCAAGTTCAACTTCAAATTGGCAACATCATAAAGCTCCTTCAAAACTTGCAAAACACCAACCAACCACGGGTTCGGATACTCAAAAATTTTCGAGTTTTTGGTCTGGTCCAACACTTTGCACACAAATGGTATCACAATCTCCAGTTTTCTGTGATCGTAAGCTTCAACCAATAAACCCTTCAGTGACAGATTCTTGTGTTGAATTGGTCGGTTTCTAGACAAAGTCAAACGGGAAAGCCAAGCTCCCAAGTTCTTCAGATGATTTCTCTCTGTCGACGACAGAACATCTGTAGAATCGTCCTCGTCGCCGGCATCGTAGGCCCTGTTCAGCAACGAAACAAGCTGTTGGAAGGTAGCTTGGATCAAATGAGCATCAAACAAAGTAGAGTCAAAAATTTCAGCAATCCGTGCATACAAAGAGTGGTAGTTTGGCTCTAATTTGGCTCTCTGGTTCACCAAATAGTTCGAAAACCACCGGTAATATTGACTGGTCAACAGCTCCTTGAGTTCATTGATTCTACTGCCGGAATTGTCGTCTGTCATATTGTTGACGATGAACAGAACTCGGTCAACGGTCTCGTCTCCTGGAGTCTCCTGCTTCACATCTCTTAGTATTTCGACAGGAACTTCCACTGAGACAAATCTCGAGGGCACCAAAGCCTCAGATTTCAACTCTTTGGAGGTCTCTCCCTGAGAGGCAACGTTTGCACCACCAGCTTGAGGAGAATTGGAAGGCAACGAGCCACCACTGGCTACGGTCTTACAAGCTTCGTATAGTTGTGGTTGGCTCTGAAGAGAAGGTATTTCACAGAGCATTGAGCAAAACTTAGGAAATTCGTTCAGTCTTTTCATGAAAGAATACAACGCCTGGACAGCAAACTTGAACATTTTGCTATCTGGTGGTTGCCGTGCAGAATCGATGATGTAACGAAGTGCAATGGAAAGTGCAGGTCCTTCGACAAGTCTGAAGAAGATAGTGTTACCAAACAAAACAGAAGTGGTTGCCAAGGCATCAACAGGGTACTCGGGGAAAAATCTGTACTCGTCCAGCAAGGAATGGATCATGCAGGCAAACACATCCTGGTCGTGTGGATTGTCACTGACCTTCAATCTTTGGAGCATGTTGATTATATCTTTGATTTCGATCTCCTTGTTGTACATCTTCTGGTAATACACCTTCATTTCCTTCTCCACATCAATTGAGAACGTGTTTGTGGAACTATTCATCAAAATGGCTGCATCATGGCCTTGCCCAAAATTGATCAGTCTTGGATATGCCTGAAGACACAAAGCCTGAAGGTTCCTGAATCTTTCGTAGAGCTCGCTAGGGATTTGCTTGCTTGCCAATGTTGTCATCAGAAAATAAACCGTCTCGAGATTCAACGACTTGCTCAAACGGTGACCTTGTTGAGCGCTCTCGTATTCAACAGACGCCTGATTTTCCATAAACTCGATTATGGTGGCTGCCACAACGTTGACATTGCGATCAAGTTGGGTCAACACGAATTCTTGGAACTTCTTGCGACCATACTGAGAGAAAATAATAGCAAACGAGAATGCATCTTTGAAGTCACTTGAGTTCGAGAGAATCGACATAATCACTGTATCTTTTTTGAAGGAAGCTGTTAGACTGGCAATCTTGTGAATTGAATCAGTCGATTTTCTCACTTCATAGTATTTCACCAATAATTTACCGAGCTCAACAGGATTGAATTCCTCAAATTTAGCAAAAATTGCACTCAAGTATGGTGAACTCACATCCAACAATGAAACAACAAAATTTTGCATGATATTGATAACAACGTCGTTTTCCTTGGCCTCTGGTTCGTCATGCAAGATGTACAAGCAGGCAAGAACAATATACTCTGGAGCTGCTCTATAATCTCTGTTGAATATTGAGCTCACGGTGACATCGTTTATATTTTCGTTTTGAAGTAAAGCAATCGTTTTAACCTCTACTTTCACGATGGATTTGTAGTATAACAATAGACTTCTTGTGTTCACTTCAGAAGACAGGATAGGGTCCAGCTTGTAATCGAAAAGATTGATGGAGCCTGAGTTTGGTTCCAATGAGTTCAGTTGAATCAACAACTCTTTCAAAAGCAAAGAATTCGAGGTCTTGCAAGCCAAATTCAAAAACAAATCAATCAACTGTTCGTTACCCAACGATGACAAGAATTCTGACAACGAGGCACTGGTGAGGTTTATGGAAGGTGTATGGTTTTTCAAAACGATATCAAACACTTTCGACCAGTTTGGTTGCGCTCTCAATTTTTTGAGAATAGTACACATTTGAGCACCTCTTGCGGTGGCTTCTGGAACACTTGATGGGGTTAACGAAGTAACTTGATTTGGAGAGTTTGGAGCCAGATTTTGAGATCCTGGATAAAGTATCTCAGAAAGAATCAGTCCCACAGCATCATCTAGATGATCTTGTTGTTGAATTGCAATTAAATCACCAAGCAATCTGTCAGGGAGCAGTTTTGACGAACCGATTTGTAATAATGTATCCTTGAAACTCATTTTGCTTATTTCATCAAAATAATTATCAATCTCTGTGTTAATTGTATTGAGAGCCTCTCCAGTAAGTATCTTCTTTGCTTCAGTGATGTGACCAATGACAATGAATTTGTGAGGGAGGGAGAATACGGTGGATTTGAGAAATAACTTCAGAAAAGTCGAAAAATTCTCGTCCTTAGAACCGTTTTCGTCTGACTTATTGGTAATTTCTTCTAACCAACTGACAACACCAGGTAAGGATTGTAAGTATATGGATGGAAGTTGTTCGAGCAAAGACTTATCAACTAAGCTAGAATGATGCTCGAGTGCTAGAGTAATGAAAAGCCTCTGGAAATCAATAAGCTCGAAGTATAAGTAGAATTGCTGTAAAGTGAAAACTTTGAAAAAATCACTGTCTGCACCAACTAAACTTTGTGAAATGACTTCAATTTGGTGTGGACTAGCAAGGGTCAGATAATCAAGCTCGTGTTTGATAAGTTTATAAGTGAACGAGTCTTTGTTCTGATCCTCTCTAATATCAGCAGAGATAGAAAGGATGAGTCTTCTCAAATATTTTGGATAAACTTGTGGATGTTGGGAAAGCAAGTAACGAATTTGCAGTAATGATTCGTCCCAATTTGACTTGCTCAGAACGGTAACTATAATCGAAAGTTGAGAAATAACAGCTTTCGAAAGCTCCTTACTTAAAGAATATTGGTTCGATGGATCTCCTGGAGTAGTATTAATCTCCTGAGGCGTCTTAGCCTTGTCTTGTTTGGCCCTCGAGCCTGTCAACACTGTTGAAGACACTTGTGGGAATTTATTGCGGACGAGCAAACCTGCGGGGATCTCGACACCAGATCCGCTTTTGTTCGTGATTAGATGTCTTTAGAGGCTAGCGCCGGGTAGGGCAACCTAAAAGAGAAAAAAACGTAGCTTCTTTCTATACCTCTCTGTGTTTGTTTCGTGACGCTTTTTGATCTTACGCTTCCGAAACAACTATTTCTCACTTGTAGCACCTGATTTGTTGTACACCACCAACTCTTGTATTATTTATCAGCCAATTGTGCTACCGCCACCTTTTTGGCAATCTTATTTCATTCAATCTGACCTAAACTGTTCTATGTATGTTAATTCACCTATTCTGAGTCTCCCACAATCTCTTAAAACACCTCGTCGGAAGTGAGAGAGAGGAAAAAATTTTGTGGAACTGGTTCTGAGCCCTGCTGGGAAGAAAAACAAAACTGTGCCACAATTGCTGTGCCACAATGGTGGCACAGCTTTTTGGTTTTTTTTCATCATAAGCAAAGTTCGTCATACCCTTCGAACACGTTTGGAATGTTTCAAGTTCTTTTGATCTCTCAGCCGACAACTCACTTTTTTCAACCCTGAGAAAGCAAATATGAACTCTGTCTGGCTACGTCTGCTTCTGTGCCACGTACTTTGTTTTTGTACACTGGCTGCGGCCCATTCGGGGCCTCATTTCTCGTCACAGAGCCAGCAAGGCGTCTTGGGCCACTTGTCACTTCCAAATCTCGTTGACGTGAAGTCGCTCGATGAGATCAGACCTCAATGGGATATTCAGGGCAATGTTGAATATAATGAGGGTCGTTTGGTTTTGACTCCGGTTCCTGTCAACGCTCCGAAAGAGTCAAGTGATATCCTCAATGGAGCCATCTGGTCTACTGAAAACACTCGCCTCGATAAGTTTTCCGCTCAATTGACCCTCAGATCTGTCGGATCTTATGGTCTCACAAACTCGGGATTTTCATTTTGGATTCTTGATGCCGGAAATCCCGTCACAGACTCCTCAAACTTTGGTGGACCTGCCAAATACACTGGTCTCCAGATCCTCGTTGACGCAAACGACGATAATCTTGGTTCCGTCATTAGAGTCTTTCTCAACGACGGTACCAAGAAAATCGATGTCTCCAAGGACTATCTCGGTGCCTACTCTTACGAATATCAGGACTCCCAGGTTCCAATGACTTTGAAACTGGGCTACGAAAACAGTTGGCTCAAAATCACTTGTGATAACAAACTACTCTTTGAGACTGATCTGGTCAATCTCGAGTCACTTCTCAGCAATTTCAAAGTGGGTATGACCGCTGTGACTCCAAAAACTCTTGAGAATAACGAACAATTCGAAATTCTCATGTTCAAATTCTATAACGAAGTTCTTGATGATCTGAAGATTGACTTCAAAGAGACTCTTTTTGCTCGTCACGCAAACTTGGGAAACAGAGCAGCATCCGAAAAGAGTTTGAAAGCACAAGAATTCCGCAAAATCCAGGAACAACTCAGGAAAAGACTCAGTACTCCATCTGAGTCTTCTTCTTCAGCAAACAACGATCTTCAAGAGATCAACCAAAAACTGGCCTTATTGGAGTCCAGTCTTACCGGTCAGTCAAATCAGCAAGTTCTTCAAAGACAAATTTTCGATATCAGCAAATCTGTGAAAATGCTGGCAGAAAGAATGGACATGTCCAGCTCTAATCTCATCACCAAAATCGAGCAACTCGACAAAGAGAACCAAAAATTGGGTCTCCAGTACGATACCTTCAAGGAAATTCTCACGAAACAGAGTCAAATGCTACAAAAGCTGGATCGCAGCTTCTCAACGTTAGAAGACTATGTCTCGACGCAGACTCAGAACCATCAAACAATCAATGAAAGACTCAAGTCGATGCTCACGCAATCTGGTGACAAAGATGAATACCGGTCAGAATTCGAAAACAGTCTGAACAAACTCGCTACCGGTGTGAGAATTGTCTTGATCCCAATTGTCCTTCTATTGATCGTCTCCACGCTTCTCGTTTACAGGCTGAGAAACGATATCAAACATTCTAAAGTCCTGTAGTTTTTCCCAGTGTGTACATCTAATGAAAAGTCTTCCACTTGATTTATAAAGCGTATGGTGGTTTTTTGCACCGAATGTTGGAATAACCAATAGCGTTTGGATTTGGCTTCCGTCTTATTCTCACAATCTTCGAGTTAATTATACCGTTGGTGTTTCTAGCCTCTTGCAACATTTGATAAGAGTGTTGTGCTCCATAGAGTTTGTTTTGGTACTCTATTAGCTCTTTGTCATCGATCGGAAGCTGTTTCTCGATGATCAGCTCTTTGGTGAGATTAACAGGAATCTCCATTGTCTGAAATCTCGGTCCCTCGATCTCCTCATCCGCAGCCTCCTCTTCCTCGTCCTCGTCATCTTCGTCTTCGTCCTCGTCGCCATCGTCACTGCTGTCATCGCTACTTTCGTCACTGCTTTCGTCGTTGCTTTCCTCTCCGGACCTCTCACTCTTTGACTTGCCGCTCTCATCGTTTGAAACCCCGCTCCGAGCCAACATGGGCTCGTTGTGTTCTTTCAAATTCCGCTTTTGACGTTCAATTTCCTCGCGTTGTTTCCTCTGTTGGATTTCCATCTGTCTCTTCATTCTACGTTCAACGCTTTTCTGGAATCTGCGGACCGTCTTGAACCTGATATTGTCGACCGATTTATCGATCCTCTCCGAAAGTCTCTTGCCTCCTCGCTTCTGGTTATAGTACATCAGCCATTGATAGTTTCGGATGAGTCTTTTGTTGTTCAAAAACTGGTTCAAAATGACCTCTCCGTGTAAGTATTCAACGTCATCAACCGTTTCGTTGAACTGCATTGAGAAGTGCGAGGAGTTTGGTATTGTGAGATTGAGCTGTGCCTTTTTCATGTTCAATGTCCGAATCTGTTTGTCCACCACTTCTTTTTCATAGTATGGAAGTCCGTTAACCAATGATCGAGTCCTATTCTTATTTTCCTCATTCTTCAATGGTAATCTAATCAGCTTGGCATTGAGAGCAGTAGAATTGACAGTTGTTCCTCCTAGAGAAGAAACAGAATCGTTCGTACCGAGCCCATTGAGAATGTTTTTTGCCTTGTGATGTGAACTGTTGTGCGGATGCTCATGGTCTTCGTGCTTGAAACTCCATTGATAAGATGGAATCTTGTTGATAGCATTCAACGGAATGCCCAAATTCCCCACAATTCCCTGTCCGACGATCAAATTAGACTGATTCGCAAACTCAAGAGTTGTTCCAGATGGAGACTTGTCGCTCAAACTAACAGGAGACGCAAATATCGTGTTCTGGTAGTTCTCAGTCGAGTAGTCGGAGTACAAGAGAGATTGGTATATATTGAGAACGGAGGGAATCTGATAGGCAGAGGCCAACTTATTCAGCTTTTCGTTCACCACAGCATCTTGGGCGGTGTCTGATGTCATGATGAAAGATATTTGGTTGGTATAGTGGGTTGACTAGCTTGTTGACTCTGATAAGACGTTTGCTAAAACAACTAATCTGTCTGATTATTTTGAAGTTTTTAAGAATATAGTATTTTATCAGCCGGGTAAGCATCAACTTATTTTTTGTCGTGAAAAATTAGGCCATTTGTTCACTCATCTACCCATTTATTCAAAGTCAATTTTTCATTCAAGAAACTATTCACAACTCTTATACAGCTCACAAGTGACGAGCGAAGAGGGTCATTTGCTTATCCTGGAGGAGGCCCCGTCCAGACGATCTTTCCATTTTCATCATAATAAGCATTGTCATCCCTCACCTCAATAACACCTTCAAGGTTCTCGATCTCTCTAGTGGAAAGTCCCATAGGATCCCTAGCAATCCATAAAATAGGACACTTTGCACTGACATCTGGGAAATCATACGCATGTTCCACCCATTCAGGACTCTCATCTGGAAGATCGTAAAAGCTTTGTGGAATGTATGACTTGACCTGTCTGAAAGAGAGATATGCATCTGGAGACCAGAACCTCACGAAAGCGTTGACCTGTTTTTGTCCTGAAGAGTAATCAGCACCATCGGCCAAAAGTGGAGCGTCCACCAGCTCAGTGGAAGTATCGAAAGATCGATCTTTGAATGGATCTTCCCCTCCTGAAGACTGCAATGAAAAACGGTTTTCTTTTTGAACCGAATTGCCCTCTGTTGCAACAACGTTAGGTGGACTCCACGACACAGTCTCGCTCTTTCCGTCCAAAGGACGCATGACAGTGTTTGGAATCACAGTCATCAGGTGATCAAAAGCCTTGTTCATCTTGGTGTGAATGAAAACAGTGACTCCAAGCAAAACCGCCTCAAGAACAATACATCCCCAAGATTTAGAGACGGCAAAAAGACCCAACAAACAAATTTCTCCGAGATAAACACCTACAATCGTCTGGAACAATGCCCGTGGATAGTGCCTACCAAGTGCATCCGGTCCCTTTCCGTACACATACGTAGAATTGTGCATGTAGGCCACAAAGAGGAAGAAAAATCCAGCAAAAGCGAATAACATAATGATAGGAGCAATGATGGCATAAGTGAGGAAAATTACAGCCAAGTTGGTGTAGACTGGGAACATTGTTCCCCAGCTGTAAGTACCTAATTTGTTGAAACGGTTCCACATCTTTCTTGGTGTCTTGTCAAGCAATCTTCCGAGCAAATAGAACAAAACCAAAGTATCAACCTGGAAAAGAGCACTCCCAGCCACGGAAAAACCTTGCAAAACCAAGTAGGACACATAGAAATTAGACGATTTCGGAATGTTAGAGGATAGAATTGAGAGAGCACTCGTTGGTTTCTCAACGATTTGTGTCACTGTGGAAGCGAACGACGAAGAAATAGTAGTCACCAGGAAAACTTGAATAACTTGAAATCCAAAGTATGCCTGTTGTGTGTAATATTCAACCGATTGAGTAGTGGCGCATCCAGACAGTTTAGCCATGGATCTGATGAAAATAGGAAGAAGCATCATGAGCAGCGAAAGCATAACAGTTGGCAGCAATGATGTGATCAAACCAAGAAGGACATCTGGTAGTTTGTAAATGAATCTGAGCCAGTGCATCTTGTTAGTCAGATAAGTCAAATTCGAAATGATACCCACAAATGCCACTGGCATAGCCCATAAGATGATCACAGCCACGATCGCAGTGGATGCCGAAGTGTTTCTGACGAGTCTTTCCCACCAGAACACTCTTAAGTTAGGCCAGAAAAGGTCTTCTGGGTTGACTCCAATGTGTTTTGGAGAGAATTGAAAAGGAATGTCATGAATGGTAGTTTGATACGCCAATTGAGCGTAGTATTGATTTTCAAACTCAACTGCAATCGAGTTCATTGGCTTGACTTGCTTGTACGTGCGTTGCATCTCGGCAATCTCCTCATTGAGAACAGGAAGAGTCTTTTTGCAGTATTCAATAACGTCAACTTTCTTACCAAAGATTGGCTTCAATCTCATGGTTGGTCTCTTATTTTGAGGAATGTAAACCACCATTTCGTCTGCTGGCTCGAGGACCTCTCCTTTCTTTTCAGCCTTTAGCTTTGCCTTGACTGCCTTGCTTAAGAGTTTGTTGAGAGCTCCCTCGAGACGCATTGCCATTTTATCTCTCTTCTTGAGCCTATGAGCCAAGTTTCTCTGTCCACGAGCGACCCAGACATGTTTGACACCTTCGAAAAGCTTGAAGAACTGTTTTTCGTCCAAATATTGATCAGTAACCGTTTGGAAAATCACTGTTCTCGAGCTCAATCTCTTGGCGTATGCAGGAGTGGATTGGACCACGTTTCTCAGATTTGAGTAGAAGAATAGTTCTCTGTAAATGACGAAAAGAACCACTCCATAGTAAATCCACGAGACAAACACGTGTGCGTAGTATCTTCCCACAGAACCAACGTTAGAGATTCCCAATTGATCAAGACCCGTCTCACCTTTTCCACTGGTAGCGTTGACGGGAAGCAAAATTACAAGCGAGCCGAGTCCTCCAAAGGCAATGAAACACACAATCATCAAGTACCTCACAAAGAGATATCCGTCTAAACCTGCCTGTTGAATCACGAATGCTGGAGGCTTTCGAAGGAGAGCTGGAAGCCATGTGATTGGGCCCTGAGGCAATGGTGTTGGTTTTTCTTTTTCTGGAACAATATTGAAGCTCGATTTCGGCTGGTAAATGCGCTTAAACTTAAGTCTCAAAAGGATGAAAAGCGTCACAAACACGGTAAAGATGATACCGTGTGTGATGATCGACGTTAACACGTCCTGAGTCGATGTGTTTTTCGTGTCGGTCATTCTTGACTGAATGGGTTTTTTTTCACTGGCTTTCTGAGATATCCAGCTATATCTGTTAGCCCACTAGTCAAACTTTTTGCCTTCGTGGCTTTTTGCCGCAAAACAAAATGACAAATCGGTTGTTTTGAAGATCACAATCCAACTTTAGTGAGATCTAATTTTTTTGTTGATCAGCGCACACCCCAAAAGAACAGCTTTTTTGACTCAGGAATGTTTTGAAAAAAAAAAAAATAATAAAAACGACCATAAAAAGGTACGCGACGAGCCGCACGGAACACAAGCTTGCGTCGCGAGACCAGAAACAATCGACGCGTCGATTTATAGAAAGTAGTCCGCAACGGGTTTCTTTGATGGGATCTCGTTACAATCCTGTAACATACTGTCAAAAACAGTGTAATTTCTGTTCAAAGCATCGTCCAGCGTCAGCACAGCTGCCACATTGCCACACCTATAACAGTAATTCGGTGCAGACCACACAGTCACTAATCCTCCGTCAAACATCTCTTTATAACCCTCCATGACCAGCTGGTGGGCTCGAGCAATTAAGCTGAGATTATTTTTGAACAGAAAACGCTCTGTCTCGGTGTAACCAAACAAATATCCCGCTCCTCGTGGTGAAACAGCCCATGCAGGGATGTTTTCCTCAGGATCAGACCACAGTAAATCGCACATCGAGCCATCGTGGGGAACCTCCTGTTTGCGGTCAATCAGTCGAATTTCGTCGATAGTCTCAATTGCGGGACTCAATCCGCCATGCACGCATAAAACACCTCCATCTCCCGAACTAGAACTTTGAATGTATGCCCCAAGCGCAAGGTAATCGAAAACATCACAACAGTATCGCCAAACGTTGGCTGAACCGTATTTTCTCATACATTCGTCATAAAACCCGTACACCGATGTGATCTGACGCGATTCATGGTTACCTCTAATAAGGTATATGCGGTCTGGGTAGCGCAATTTGTAACAAAGCAGAAGCAGAAACGTTTCTAATGAGTAGAATCCACGATCCACAAAGTCTCCAAGAAACAAATATTTCGTTTCTGGGGGTTCATGTGCAATTTTGAATAGCCTTAGCAAATCGTGTAATTGTCCGTGAATGTCTCCACAGATTGTGATGGGCGTGTCCACCAACTGTATATTTGATTCCTGAATTAAAAGCTCCTGTGCAAGGTAGCATAGCTCCTGGATATCATTTTCCGGCACTATTTGACATTTTTTCACGTCTTCGATGATCTTGTCGAGGTTTAACATCGCGCAAGGTGGTTCAATCGACGGGGGGGAGAAAACACCACTTTAGCCGTTTATGTTTGCAAAACGCGCGTTTAGTGCAACACAGTTGGCAAAACACTCCAAAACGAACCTTTTTTTCCGCGATTGGTTGATTCTGGGCGTTGTTACTGGAATCATAAACCCCTAAGTGGGAAAGTACCCTGAAGTTAGTCAAAAATCTGGGCCTGACTGTTCGAGGAAAAAAAAAAAAAAAACGAAGTATTTTTGGCATACAACAATTGTAGTGTCGTGAGGGTGGATAGCAAAGGAGAAAGAGTAGAGAGATGAAATAGATGTCTTCAAATGATGACAATACAACCAACTCTTTCAAATTAAATGAGTTGTAAATCTCGTATTCATTCCGTTTCCCTCGCCACAGTTTTGTCCCCAGCTACCATTATACACTCGAATGAAATCAGTGTTAGATTGACATTACTGGCCCCTAATCAATCTCCCCAACTATCTATTCTCTCTTTCTCAAATAATATATATCATGACTCTTTCATCTTTTACAATCATGCCAAATTAGATGCTCCAGTCACCCCGTCACCCCGTCACCCCGTCACCCCGTCACCCCGTCACCCCGTCACCTCGCTCGCCTCGCCATCTCATCGATCTCAATAAATATACTTTATTAATAAATGTTATTATGCTATTACTCGTGCTCCTACAACTTCAATTCATTCCTCGTTTTCGATCACCTTCTCCTCTTCTCCAGCTTCCACCGAGTCCCCTCCAGCCATGTTTACTTCAAACTTGTCGGCATCAGACCAATCGACCTCGATCCTTCTTTCACCTCTCGTACTATCTGTATTGCGCAAAATTAAGGGCTTCTCCTCCTTCCAATCACTGTTCACGTCCAGAAATCCTGACTTGTAAACCCGGTCGTATGCCTGGTTCAGCAACTCCTCCTTCTGCAACCGCAACTCCTCCTGAGCCATCCATTCCATATGCTTCAAATCATCGTTCGACGGCTCATAAATGTGCCATATAACGTAGTGAGGTAATCCCACCACTTGGTATCCCATGCGTTTGCACATTTTTCCAAAAGCTTCAGTTTCTGCATGTTTCTCAAAAGAAAATGCGGGGAAGTGCGCACCTGTTTTGAAAACTTTAGCTTTCGACAAAATCGAAACTCCTCCAATTCCATCAAGTACCATTTCCGTCTCAGGATCACCGTAAGGATCCCGCAAGTAAGCTAAGTGAGGTCTCCAAGTAGCATACTCCACATATCCTTCGACAATGACAGCATCTTCGTCCAATGTGTTGGCCAATTGAAGACCACCATCACTTTCTTGCCATGAATTGAGGTCATATGGTTGTTGATTTCCAAGCCAATCAGGCAACGGACGCCAAACGTTCGGGACAATGACCTCTTTATCATGATGCATCAGATCTTCTATGATCGTTGGGGAAATCGTTTCCACATCAACATCTCTCCAATAAACCCATGAATGATAAGGCTTGATAGCCACAGAAGAGAGCCAATTTCTTGCTCTTGCCATCATTTTTCTACGTGGTCCCTGTGCCGCAAACCCGTGTCGGTCGCTGAATCCTTGTCCAATAACTTGTCCAAAGTCTTTTTCGTATATTTCGATCTGTCCAAATCTCATTTCGGGGTTTGTATCCTGTTGTAATTCATGCAAATGTTGTTTCAAAACTCCCATTGTGTCGTCTGATGAGTCTGAGACTAAAAAGGCCATGTCCACAAGATTATGCGGATACGTCATGTTCTTCATATGACCAAAGAACATTGGAAGATGTGGAGCGGCGTCTCTCAAAGGAACACAAAATAACACTCTTTCGTTATACTGCCATCCATTGGGGCGTCCCACATAATCACGAAGGTCATAGAAGTATGCTTGGTAAGCCTCATCGTTTCCAAAGGACGCACGATATCTGAATAATTCTGATTCTCGTAAAACAGACCATCCAGCGTAGTACGCTACCGAAAAGCCAGCCGCTATCATAAGTGTCGATGCGAGAAAAGCTCTCAAAAACAGATTCAAATAGCTTGATTGTGATTTCATCCATCGGGGCGTTCCTGAAGGAGATTGTGACGATTCAAGTCCCACTCCCAATCCCAATTCACATATCTGTCCTCCTTTTTCTTTCTCGCTGTTGAACAGCTTTGGAGATCTGAGATAGATGTTAATACGCAAATTTTCCGAGAATCATAAAATCGATTGAACTTACTTTAGTCCAGTCTCCATATGTGTATGGCGTGCCCTCGCGTGCCGTTGTGTTCTAGTATTACTGATCGGAGTATCACTATTTCTGGCCGTTGTGTTTTTTTTAGTGACCCTTTTCCAATCACCTGGCGATTTCAATCGCCACCACAAACACGATTTCTTTTGATAAAGAAAGTCCACGGCCTGCTTGCTTGTGCTGCAATGAAGGTTGTGCCGCCCTGGGTTAGCTGTTTTAGATCAGTTCTATTTGAGCCCTGTCTGATCTTTTTCTTGAAAAACATTATTTTAATTTTGGAAACAGTAAACAAGAAGAGAAGTTACCCGGGTGAGGCGGTGGTAATGGCGGTGGTTATAAATGTCTACCAAAAGTTTCCAACCATTCGCGACGATCGACGCGACGATCCATCGGCGAGTCTTGCGAGTCGTGAGTGAGCAGGGAAAACAAAGACATCTCCACCTCTCCAATCACGTGAGCGTATGAGGTTGTTACCAAGAGAGTCAGTCGTTAGTTAAGGAGTAAACAACTACGTTTCAAGCGTGTACACCAAAGTAATTCATAATCAACTTCACTATTTGAAGAATCCAGAGACGATTGATGATGAGTGATGAGCTAACAAAGTAGCTGATGGGTCAAGCGAGTCTTTGAACAAGTCGTGAGTAATCCCATATAATCAGCGAATGACTCATTCAACACTCGCTTCGCTTGTCGTTCGCTAGTCATTTGCTCGCCACTCATATAAACAACTCACTTGTCGACACTTTCCTCGATGACTTCCTAATTGGAGGTGGAAGTTTCTTCACCTTCATATCTCCAACCTCACCCCCACATTCACCATACCTTGACACCATAACTGGCTCCGACTTCACCATTCGGGGAGGTCTCCGTTTTGGACCACGAGCCCTCGTCTTTGTTAAATGTTCCAATCTACGTCCCTCAGAATCCAGCTGCGTAGAGTCCAATACAGGATGTCTCGAACCACCTGCTCTGGGGCCGGCCCCAGAATCTAGATTCGGAGCAGATGCATTCGCACGTACGCTCTGTAAATTATAAAACTTTTCTGGCATTGCCAGTCCCGGTAATGCAAATCCCGGAAGTGTACCTCCCATGATAGGTGGTTCTGTTTTTGATCTGCTTAGCGGGGTCACAAAAGCTGAATGACTTTGCTCTAGTTTTGCCTGCGGTTTAGGCGACGATTGAGGTGTTGGCAGTGATCTCAAAGCGGACAGCTTCGCCAGAGCTTCAGGTTTGCTAGGAGTCGGTCTTGGAACAGGTTTCGACTTAGCCAGTGTAGCAAGACGTAACAGAGCTTCTGGTTGTTCCGCTTCTTTTTTGGGAGCAAACTTAGTTGGTTTGAGTAGTTTCAATTGGTTTAAGGCTTCCAACTTCTCAGGAACCTGTGGTTTTTTCCCATGACTAACAGGCGGTTCTTGGGCCAATTTTGCTGGTTCTTTCACTGGGGAAAGTTTCACGTTGAATAGTTGTTCACGTCTTTCTTTTACTTCTGGTGCCGGTTTCCCATACACAGTCTTGCTTGGAACGGGAGGTGGGATCTTTTTCGACACCGTGACTTCTGCTTGTGCCAGATGTGATTCAGGAACTAAATTAATGCGCAACTTCACCTTCTCAGATGATGATGTTGGTTTCACCACAGAAGTCTTTGGACTCTTTGGTTTCTCAGGAGTTTCTGTCACACGTGAATATCGCCCAGACTTCACAACATCTTCATATCTGATCGGTTTCGGCTCATTGACGCTCCGATGAGTCTGTCCAAACGGATTGGTAACCTGGTCGATCGACTCCACTAGTCTTTTTAAGTCTGACTTTTCCTCTTTCACGGGCTTTGATTCATCGTTGATCTTTCTGGCAACAGGATGAACCACAGATATCTCTTGCTTATCCAAAATAGACAATCCAGATAGATTCAAGTCTTTCTTGGGAACAATGGGAGGAATCTTTTTCTTACGAGGTGATTGATCGTATTGCTTTCTCCTCATCTCGACTTCTTTTTCCAATGATGAAAGTCTAGTTCTATTTTCAAGCTGTCTTGTGCTATTCAATTTGTCAAAGTTGCTTAGAAATCGATCAACATCGGGGTCAGACGATATGATAGACATTGTGAGGTAATCAAAAGGCAGTTGCCAAGAGTCACAATTACTTGTTGATAGAATTTTACAGGTGTCAAATAAAATCAGATAATTTGTTTTTTTTTAAAGGTGAAGTAAATTTTGTGCTAGTAATTTCGTACTAGTAATTTTGTACTACTAATATATGTATACTTCGAATATAAATTCATGACAAGCTAAGCAAGCATAATGATAACTCGCCTATCGTCCACCCATCACACTTGTTACACCACCACTCGCTTTTCTTGTCTCTCGCTCGCCTCTCGCACGCTTCTTGCTCGTCGTTATAAGTATCTGTATTTTCTTACATACCGTATAATGCTATTATATGCAACGTACGCCATCAATTTCCACCCTTATGTTCAATCTCAATTCTCAACCTCAACTTCCTCCTCAATGATCTTATCTGACTTACTCTCTTTATCCTTATCACCCCTCTTAAATGCAAAACTCAGTCTCCGAGATAATATACGTCCGCTAGAAGTGGATGAAGAATCCGAATGGGCCCAAGAATCATTGAAATTCCCAGTAGCAACACTCAACATGTCACCAGATACATTGTTTGCATTCTCCGAATGTCCCGATTGAGCAGATGACGACAAACTACCTCCTCCAGTATGTATTTGCTGTGGTGGATGAACAGAATTATTCGTTTTTCTCGATCCAAGCTTGAAAAAACGAGAAGATTTCGACCCAAAACTGCTTCCTAATAATCCAGTATTAGCATCTTCGTTCTCAACACTAATTTCTTCAGATGATGAAGCGACATTTCCCGATCTGTCACTGCTCTTTGTACCTACCTTAGTAGGACTGGCTCCAAATTTGAACAACTTACCTTTGAAAAATGAAGGTGAAGAAGGTGGGACATGTAAATTTTCAAGAACCGACTCCTCAGTGTTGATAGACGATCCAGTTGCCGAAGATGGGGCCTTTGACTTCCGGTTTCCATGCACAGCCTCACTATTATCAACATAGTCTTTGGTATTGTCCTGAGAAATCACTTGAGATAACTGTATCTGTGTTTGAGACGGAGTCTGTGAATGGGATGTCGTAGACAACGTGACTGGAGCACCTAATAAGTTGAAAGAGTTACCCCAGTTTGGATTGCCGGAGTTGAAGTTCCATATACTAGATCCAAAACTCGTGCTTCTACCCCTGGATATTTCAAAATCTAAAGAGGACGAAGCATGCTCCTGCTGTTGAGTAGATGCCAATGGATCAACCGAAGGAGTGGCGTCGCCACTCGAGTTGTTTTTAGATACAATTTTCTTGTTGGACAATGAGCCAAAAAATTTCGAGTGATTAGACTCTTTATAATTAGGCGATGTTGGAACACTGGTATTGCTGGTGTTAGAGTTTGTTGAAAAAACATCAAACATGCCCTTTTTGTTGAAAAAGATATTCTTGGAGTCTTCAGTCTCGTGACAAGTCTGAGGCGCACTGTATGGAGGAACCTGCAAATTAATGGGTGAAGTTGATGCAAAAGGAGATTTTTGAGAGCTCAGATCTGCGAAAATCAGTCCATCTGTAGTTGGTAACAGATTTGCTTGCATTGAATGAGGAGAACCAAGTATATTAATAGGTGTACTGTTGGTCACATTTGCTGAGAAGTAATCAGCATTATTGTTAGTGTTGTTGTTGTTGGTATTGCTAACACCCAATCCGCTCAATGAGGTTATTCTAGAACCTTGAGGCGTATTGAGGTCGTTCTGCAAGTAATCCATGTTGCTAAGATCTCCATACATGCCGTTACTCGCACCGGACATGACGTCAAAATTGGAAACATGAGAAACACCCGGCGACATTGTAGATGCTGGCTGTGGTGTGATGCCATCTGTAGATTGCGGAAGACAAACATGATACGCTTGACTGTCTTGATGATATTGGTTGAGATCTTCTCCAATTAAGTTTTGGGGAAGCAACAAGTCAACGTTGGGAGTAATGAGTCCTGCTCGGTCTTCCGAAAGCATTGTCCCCAGCTGACTAGAAGCAGCTCCCCATACACCTGTTCCTCCAACATTAGGACTAGTCGATGAAGCATGGCCATCTGTATTGATGTTGAGTGTTCCATAGGAAAGGGAGGTGAGGTTTCGATTCATTGCAGCAGAAATAATGTTGCTGACGGAACTCTCGTTATAAGCAGGAGGACTACCAATAGAGAGAGTATTGTCAGTGGCAAAGTTAGAGCCGTTTCCATAAGGATGATAAAATGAATTGTTGCTGAGCAGTTCGTCACTATATTGAGATGTCGATTGGCTTGTAGTCACTCGTTTGTAATCATCAATTTGTTTCTTCAATGTCTCAATTTTATTATACTCCTGTTGTTGTAACGTTTTCCATTGGGTATCAGTCTGTTGGTCAAGAGTCACTATTTCTGGTCTTAATTCTTCCTCCCATTCTGGTTTGATCTTAACAACTTCTGCAAACAAGATTTGACCTTCTGGCCTCAAAATACCGGTTTGTTTGTCTGTGGCAAGCCTGATACTACCAAACAATGATTGAAGTTGCTGTCTGATCATGTCAAGTTTCTTTCTCTTGGCTAACTCATCCTTAATATCCTCTTCGACGTCATGAATCTCCGTTTGCAACAAAAAAATTACCTTGTTCAAGTCCTCTATTTGCAAATCGAGTTTTTCCAGCTCCAACGACTCGTTGGCTGTAAGAACATCCTTGTGAGATCTTTTTTCTTTGAGGACTTCTTTCCAAGTTTCGATTTCTTTTTCCTTCTCCTCTATTTTCTTGTTTCTATTAGCTAGCTTGTGTTGGTCCGAAGATATCCTGCTCTCCGATTTCATTCTGGTTTCCTCCAAGAACTTGATTTCCTGTCTCAAACTCGATCTGTTCATATCCTCGAGTTTCCGTCTCTCTCTTGCTTCGTTGCGAGCAGCAATCAGATTCTGTTCTTCTTCGAAGAATTCAGCCTCCAGCTCTTTACAAGATTTATTGAGACTTCTGACAGCGTCCAAACCAGTTTCTAGCAAAAACTTTAGCTCATTGATGTCACTGATCAAGTGTGGATGAATACTAGTGAGGTTGCTGTTACTGGCACCAACACTACGGCTCAGCGATGCGGTGGAAACAACTTGTCCAAAAGTACTAGTGGCAGCGGAGGATGAACCACTGTTGTTGTCGCCGTCAATGGTGTTGCTACGGGAACGTGATCTCGGAGACAATTGCCGGAATGTGGTGTGTTTCGTGATGTTTTCCTTTTCATTTTCAGGTATAAGAGCACTAAGGAGCTCATCAGGATGATCCAGAACAGACGCTTTTTCGTTGGTGTCCTTAAGCTTCCTAGTTTTCACATATATTGGTGATGACTTGGATCTGAAATTTGCCATATTGAATGCGACAAAATCTACCTGATAGTTGCTTTCAGGGACAAGACCATTGATGACACACGACTGTTGAGAGCCGTCCAGAAAGGCGGCTTGGATTCCGTTAATGTAGAGAACGTAATGACTTATTGTCTTTGGAGAAGCGTGTGATAGTATGGGCGGTCCATCAGCGTTAGCCGAGAAGTCCTTTTGGTCTTTTTCTGCATCGAAAGAGCTATCTGTTATCGAACTGGTATCCCAGTGCAAAACCATGCTTGAATGAGTCACTTTATCAATGGATATGAGCGGAACGTTGGGTATAGAAACGTTCAAAACCCGAATACTCTTTTCCAATGGGACTGACAAGAGCACCAAGAACCGGTGAACCAGCCACGCGAGTCCCACAAACGCCAATACCAGCGCAATTAGCATTTCAATGTGTGGATATTGTGTTTTAAAAGTGTCCAAAAGGCCATATATATCTAGTATTTGAAGGTGATCAACGGGAAGACGATGGGAGGGTTCACCAAGGCAACAACAATCTCTTTTTCGAAGAAAATGCTGTTTTCAATGCTTCTGTGCCCGATAAACTCTCAAATGTACCTGGCATACACTTGGAGATGTTGGTTCACTGTTTGCCAAATATAGTTTTTGATTGTTGTCCAGATCAATGAGTAAAAAGGGGTAAGTAGTTGGTTTTATTCTTATATTTTCCGGCAAAATTTTTGTTGGCCAGAGCAAAAAAAAAAAAAAAAATACCCACAAGATCCGCGAGTACCTAAAAGTTGCTATAAAGGCAATATTTTACTATGGAGTAGTAGTATCACAACAATGGAGTAGCGTATAAATAATGTATTGTTATGTACTTTTGAGCGATGGGCGGAGAATGTAAGAAAACCGACTTAGTTCTTCTTCACTTGCGAGTCGCCGACAATCGTAGCGTCGGACGTGTTTGAGCTGGATCTATAGAGTCTAACGGCTCCTCTGGAAATGTATGGATTCTCGAGCGAATCATTGTAAGCTTCCAGCACAGCAGCCTTTAGGTTGGCAATCGCAGCAGGAGAGTTTTGAAAATGAAACGCAAATCGATTGCCCATCACCTTCACATTGTGTTTGCGAGCAGCTTCGGCTAAAACAGCCGGGTTGATGCGAACTTTCTTGGGGTCCAAAAACACAAAGTTGGTGTGAGCAGGTGCCTCTAATTCCATTCCGTGTTCCTGGCAAAACACTGCAAAGTCTTTTGCGTAAGCATGAGCTTCATTCAGCCGCACAAAGTTCTCGTCGATGGCAATAGAAGCCATTCTAGCAAGCATACCAGCTTGTCTGATACCACCACCATTCTGTTTCTTGAAGTGGTGAGCCTTTTCGATAAAACGTCTTTCTCCGACAAGAATTGATCCAATAGGAGCTCCAAGAGACTTGGAAAGACACAAAGAAACAGAGTCAAAATGCTGACACCATTCTTTGAGTGAGATTCCAGTTTCAGCTGCAGCATTCCACAACCTTGCACCATCAAGATGCAGTCTGACATCGTTTTCTTTGCACCAAAGCGAAATCCTTTCAATTTCCTCCAAAGGCATCACAATTCCATGAATGGTATTCTCGAGAGAAACAACTTTGGTAGGAGCCATGTGGATGTCACCATCATCAGGAATGAAATTGTCCACAATGTCTTCGAGTGTCAAATACAAACCGTTTTCTGGTTTGACTGGCGTCACCATCGCCTGCGAGAGAGTCGCCAATCCACCAGCCTCGTGGGCGTACACATGTCCTCTATAATCGCATAGAATACGATGTGGTGGTTGGAAAAGGTGTGCTCTCAAACCGATCTGGTTGGACATAGTCCCGGAACAGCAGAAAAGACCAGCTTCTTTACCGGCAAGCCTCGCAACTTTCTCTTCGAGATCCAGAGTGTCCTGGTCCTCTTTGTAAACAGAGTCTCCGACAGACGCCATCATGGCGCTGCTCAACATCGACTGCGTTGGCACTGTGAAAGTATCGCTTCTGAATTCGTTATGACAAGGATAGAGTTGTTCAACTGTCATTATAAGTAGTAATGTATATGGAACTTTTTTATTAGTTGTAGATTTGTCACACATTCATGACTAGTGAAATTCGATTGAGGAATTGAACATCTGGGCCCTTTAAATACTTGCTTAGGTCGGTCTTGCTTGCTGACTCACTACCGGAAATCAAAGACTTCGGGGTCTGATGCATGAAAAGTTTTGCGTGCGGCTCAGATACGGTTCTCGCTTCGCCACGACCGAGAAGTTCTTATAATTTGGTGGTTTTCCAAAGGAATGAAACCGAATTTTCCAGAAGACTCAGAACCAACATTCCCAACATACCATACGTGAGATAGCTCGACTTTACCACGTTGAAAACGCTTGAAAACTCATGAGGTTGGTACTCTTTCTTCATCAACTTTTTGGTAGTGTACTCCGACTAATTCACCTTCGAGCGCGGAATCAAGTTCCGCTGAAATTTCATTGGCCACCGAAATTGCAGCGCGAGGATTGGCCGGCCCAGAGATTCCCAACAAGCAAATCACTCATCACCAAGGACCTTAATGGCAAGACATGTAATGTTCAAACACCTCGAAAGCTGTCAAGTTCCCCAGATTCGATAAGAAAGCCGTTGTATATTCCCTTCTGCAAGGAACTGGCGAGTTTGCATCTTGAAAACCGCTTTTCTCAAAGATTGACCGGAGTGATATTGTTCATATGCACGTGGAGTCAAAAGTTTGACTTGGAAATCTTACCCACACCTTGAACCACTAGTAAAAAGTTTTCAAGTCAGACTCTGACGTGACTCTTGTCCTTTGAAGTCGCATGCCAAGTTTTTTGGTCTGACTTGTCACAACTTGGGCTCTGACCCGTGCAGACCAAGTCTGTCTCTCGTGCATGTGTAGTGAACCTCCTCGTGAGTGGGCTTCAACTTGAAAAAGGATGCTTGAAGAGGAGCATAACAGTGATATAAGAAGGTGTTTGTTTTTGGAGAGGAAGTGATCAAATTAAACGGAAAGTTGTCATTTCAGAGGTAGGTCACTGGTTGGGACAGGTTGGAGAGAAGTCAAAAATTGTTTTCTTCACCACTGCTTCTCCCAATGCTGATGTACCGTGGCCAAACTACAACAAAAGGGGAAATGCTCAAAATGGAGTCGAAATTGGTTAGCAATTACATTACTGATGCAGCATAGCATCCATGCTTCGATGTGACTAAGTGAGTGACGGTGATAGTGAGTGATGGTGATAGTGAGTTATGTCGATTGATGTTCATCTCATAATCATCATAATGATCTCCAACTAATTACCACAATGATGTACAACTCATCATCACTCTGATCTCCCACTATGGTTTGCTTCGCTCGCCATTCGTCATTCGTCACTTCGCTCGTCATTTTCAGCTACATCGACCAGCCAGGTGGCACACTATGAAACTCCATACTATGCATCGAATGCAGTTATTGAAACAGTTATACAATCGTCTCCTTAAGATACAGGATATGACACAAACGAGCAAATGAGTGGTGCGCTCCACGTTCACACACAAAAACGTTTGTTCGGTTGTTCTTTTGTCGACTTCTTCATTCTCTACCCCAGTTTAAGCCTTCACCTCTCTAATACCAGCTTCTCTGAAAATAGAATCACCCTCGGAGTAAGCTCTACCAAGACCAAAACCAAGACCCAACCAGACTGGGAAAGCTCTTCTTCTGAAGAACAAAACAGAAGCTAGCACACCGGCACCAAATCCGAGACCGGACTTGACAATACCGTTGGAGATGACGACATCCCACTTAGCGTTAACCAGCGACGTAGAAGTTGGAGGAACTGTAGTGACTGCGGACATTGTAACCTAAGGGAATATTAGTAAATTGACTGGGTGAAAACAAGAGTTGTTGAAGTCTCACTTCAATTTGATAGAAATTGGTTCACTTACGGTTCGATTCTAAGCAAACAGCACCTTCTATAACGCGTTTTTATCGTGTTTAATTGTACTATGTCTACTTGTTCCATTTGGCTTTATTTTTCTCAACAGCACGAATCAGACGAAATCTAATGGTTGGGTACTAAAAAGTGATGTACATTACGGATATGCCGGAGGGTGCAACCTTGCAGGGGATCGTCGCGTCGGTACGTCGACGATTGAAAAAATCTAAAAACACATCTCGACTTCTCTTGAACGGATCCCGCAGCTGAATTTATTTTCAGGGTTGAAGCCCTCTCATGTATCACGTGAAAAACTTTTTTTTTTCATGTCGCTTTCAGAATTCTCCATTTGGTCTGCGCACACCCGGCCGTGGGGAGTATGCCTCGTGAGGAAGGGAGATTCCATATTGAAAAATTTTTAGTGTTGAAAAGGTTTAATATTGATTGATATTGAAACATATTCTCCTTGATATCAAGACACTTATAGAAGTTCTATTCTTGCATCAAAATGGGTATGTAACCAGTCTACACAACACAATCAAAGGAGTTAGCTACAAAATCGGTTCTGTTGATGTTCTTCAGTTTCAACTCTTCAGCATACTGGTGAGGAAAACTGGTATTGATACAGAACAGCACAGTGCACTCCAAACATCACAACCACTTTTATACTAACACAAAACCCTCATCACAGGTAGAGTTATCAGAAACCAAAGAAAGGGTGCTGGTTCGATCTTCACTTCGCACACCAGATTGAGAAAGGGTGCTGCCAAGTTGAGAACCTTGGACTATGCTGAGAAGCACGGTTACATTAGAGGTGTCGTCAAGCAAATCATCCACGACCCAGGTCGTGGAGCTCCACTTGCCAAGGTTGCTTTCAGAGACCCATACAAGTACAAGCTCAGAGAGGAGATCTTCATTGCTAACGAAGGTGTCTACACTGGACAATTCATCTACGCCGGTAAGAAGGCTTCTTTGAACATTGGTAACGTTTTGCCATTGGGTTCTTTGCCAGAAGGTACCATTGTTTCCAACGTCGAGGAGAAGGTTGGTGACAGAGGTGCTATTGGTAGAACTTCTGGTAACTACGTTATCGTCATTGGTCACAACCCAGAGGAGAACAAGACCAGAGTCAAGTTGCCATCTGGTGCTAAGAAGGTCATCTCTTCTGACGCTAGAGGTGTCATTGGTGTTGTTGCCGGTGGTGGAAGAATTGACAAGCCATTGCTTAAGGCTGGTAGAGCTTTCCACAAGTTCAAGGTTAAGAGAAACTCTTGGCCAAAGACCAGAGGTGTGGCTATGAACCCAGTTGATCACCCTCACGGTGGTGGTAACCATCAGCACATTGGTAAGGCCTCTACTATTTCTAGAGGTGCCGTTTCTGGTCAAAAGGCTGGTTTGATTGCCGCTAGAAGAACCGGTCTGTTGAGAGGTTCTAAGGATAAATCCGATGATTAGTTGTAATTACTACATTTTAATAAGATATATTGTTAGCCATCAATATAGTGTTCGGGACCTAACTGACTGACTGACGAGCTGAGCTAGTCATGAGTAAATTAGATTGGTAGGTGAATTTCATCAAATCGTTTGATTCCACCATCATTGTCAGTCAGAGCCATGTGATATCACGATGGAGAAATCAGACAATTACAGTACACGGTCAACATATGCACTCCTACGTTGCTTATTATCATAGCCTAATAGCTTCTACTCTTATTAAGTGATCCAAATTACTATTATGAAACAGCTAAAACAAACACCTTTTCAATAGAAAAGATACATTATAGAGTAAAAATCATCTAATAAAACACACTGGTTTCGTTGTATGATAATTAGTTAGCCTTAGCAGCCTTAGCAGCAGCAAGAGCCTTAGCAGTACCGTGCAAAGCGTATCTGTGGTTTCTCTTGAACTTGGCGTCAACACCCTTCAAAGATGGGTATCTGTGGGTCTTTGGCTTCTTGATACCGTTTCTGTGGGCCTTGTAAGTTTGGTTGTGAGCGGTATGGTTCTTGGATTTAGCCATTCTGGTAGTTGTATGTTAGTATGAATGATTCTCTAACGAAGACGTTTCTGTCGGCTCGATTTGGAATGAATCCTGTAACTTGCTCAGACAGCACAACGTCTGCTTCCTCGTGTTCTATTGACTTACTTGTATGTTCCTGTATTGATACAATCTCTAAAACAGACTCTAGTCAAGTATGTTGAGTAGATTGAATATATTAACAGTGTAATAATAATTTTTCACCTCAGCACGATACAATTCCTCCTTTGCACGCGAACTTTTCCCGCTCCCGGTAAAAGTTATCTTTCGCGCACGGCCGCTCGCCGTGAGGCTTTCCGCCTGTCGCAAATTCAACTCCCGCAGAATTTTCAAACTTAGAGGTGCAAGGAGTGGAAACTATATTTCCTATTATGAAAACACAGTCACAACTTTTTCTCAGACTCATTCAGGATGGTGTAGAGGTGTATGACGAATGAAGTCAAGTAACTGTGTCTGATCAACATGTATGGCAGAGCCAACCAAGCAAAGTGACGACTGAATCCGGGTTCAAAGATCAGTTGCTCTCGGTGAACAAACTCCTTTCAAAAGACTGCTACTCCTGAACAGGAAAGCGGATGACCAGATCTTCACGATCCATGAGCCAATCATTACTTGTTCATGACTTACTGAGAACTGATTAACGACTCAAGTCGCTTGTGGTTCAACTTTACCTAAATTAACGGAATTGATTGCGAAACATAAACTATAACTTAAACAGTTCTGACCGAAGCTGCGGCGACAGCAGCAGCCTTAGCTCTCTTGGCGAGCTTAGCGTTGGTCTTGGCACCCATGATACCACCACCCCAGTGTCTTCTAGAGTCCTCGTACTTCTCAACAAAGTTAGCGTTGATGGTAGAAACCAACTTAGCGAGAGTAGCCTCGTCTTCTGGTCTAACGTCAGTCAGAGCAGCAACGGAAGACGTCTTCTTGTGAACAAGAGTACCGAGTCTAGCCTTACCCTTGACAATAGCGTATGAAACACCCATCTTCTTACAAAGAGCTGGCAAGAAAATAACCAACTCGATTGGATCAACATCGTTAGCGATCAAAACGAGCTTGGCCTTCTTGTTCTCAATAAGAGAGACAACATGGTTCAAACCGTACTTGACAACGAAAGGCTTGGAAGAAACATCCTCCTTCTTCTTGCCTTCGGCAATGGCAGCAGCCTCCTTGGTGAGCCTTTCTTTCTTCTCAGCAGCAGTCTCTGGTCTGTACTTGTTCAAGAGCTTGAACACTTCAGTAGCAGAGTTTCTGTCAAGAGTGTTGGAGAATTGGGCAATAGCTGGAGGAACCTTGAGTCTCATAGACAGAACCTTCTTCTGTCTTTGAAGTCTGATGTATTCTGGCCATTTGACGAATCTAGAAAGATTGGTCTTTGGTCTGATAGCTTGACCAATACCGAAGCTTCTTGGAGCAGACTCAAGAAGTGGGTTCTTTGGGGTAGCACTGGTGGCTTTCTTAGAGGCTAAAGGAGCTGGGGCAACTTTCTTTGCAGGCTGTTTCATCAAGGAAGATTAAAGTTAGTATTTTTCACTCTACCATTCAGATAGCAATAGAAGAAAAATGATTTTTTCTTATACTGTAATCTAAATCCTTTATTTTGGTTAAACCATAAAGGGTCATTGAGATGTAAATACCGATTCTTTGCTAATCTTTGGATGATTTTCATCTTCCACGGATATCCGTGCCTCTACAGTTCTTCGGTAGCGATTTACCATAGAACTCAGCCTGGATGAACAGAGTCATCAATCAAAGAAAGAGGATGTGTAAACACTTCCACCTTTCACTTCCTAAATCAGCGACAACCCTGCAAAAGGGTCATCAGTTAGACCAAAAAGCGTATGATGAATGATTACACATCCTCCTTCACTATTGATTGATGTCTGGTGAAGAAAACATTCAAGATATAGTCGAAGAATAAGATGGTAACATTTCCCATAAACGTCTTTAGATCCTTTAGCCGTATTAAGTGGTGGTACTTACCATGACTGATGTGATGAGATTGTTTTTTTTAGAAAAGTAGGAGGGGTGGAGGGAGGAGAAGAAGAAGAAGAAGAGCAAGTAGATTAATAGACCGAAAACTTTTTTTTCCTCACTCGTCTGAGTTCAGTCGGTGAAAATTTTTATTCATTTGTCACGTGTGCTGCCATTTATATTTACTGCTTCCCAGTGCTTGCCCGCTAGAATGACTGAGTTACCCGATTAGGAGATCAGATAAGTCCATGTCAGAAAGAAACAGTTTTTGTCACTTCACGTGTGACTGACACCTGTTTACCTGTCATAAGCATTGAATTAGCCACATATCGCCATCCTTCCAATGTTTTCGTTAGTGTCGTGTTTGGCACTCCAAAGTTATTTGGATCCTGTTTCCATTTCATCCTATGTGCCGTCTCCGCTACGTCAGAGACTCTCGGGTATCGCAGGTTCGACATCCCTGGCATGCTGGCTCGTGCTTCTTCTCCCTCAACTTATCGAGCAATGGCGGTTGAAAAGTGCAGAAGGAATCGCTCCGTTGTTTTTGATTTTCTGGTTCATCGGTGATATCCTGAATCTTATTGGCTCTTTATGGGGCGGTCTTTTACCACAGGTTATTCTCCTTGCTGTGTGGTTCACATTTGCAGACTTACTCACCCTGGCTTTCTTCTACTATTTTTCCCACATTTATCCCAAACGTCACAGACAACGTTCAGTGTCGGAAATTGAAACAACTCCGCTCTTAGTTGACGCTGAAAGAAGAGCTTCTCGCAAAAGCCATACCAGTCACAGAAGGAAATCTTCAACTCTCGAAGATGTGATTACAGGCCCTGAAAATCACTCTATGTTTGTCAAGTACGTGATCCCAATAGCTTTTGTCTTCCTCGCTGGATTCTTTGGTTATATGTGTTCTTCTCCTGTCGATAGCGACGTTGGTGACGACCAACCAGACCTAGAACTGTCACTCGGTCCTCAAATCTGTGGATATATCTCTGCTATTCTGTATCTTGGAGCCAGATTACCACAAATAATCCAAAACTACACAAAAAAGTCTTGCAAAGGTTTGAGTTTGTTGCTTTTTATGTTTTCCACCTTGGGAAACATCACATATGGTTTGCAAATTGTCTTTTACAGGAGCGATTGGGAATACATCAAGTTAAACTCCAGTTGGTTGATAGGTTCTTTTGGAACTATTGCAGAGGATCTGTTCATTTTTTTCCAGTTCTATCTTTACAGAGAAAAGCATGTCGACCAAGCTATTTTCGATGAGGTGGCATAATCATGGCTGTTAATGTATTTGAATATCGCTATTGACTGTTAATTCTATATAATCATCGATAAGACATCCGTACACCAGTTAGTACTGTAATGAAGCAAGGAAAAAAAAAAGAAGTGTAATAACTGGGTACACGGTCGAAGAAGGCAACTAATCATCTTCAAACCATTTCCACCGCAACCATGTCCGCTTCACCATTGGACATTGCGGTTTTGAGTGAGCGCTTGTCCTCTCCACCTTGTTTTAAATCTGTCAATCACAAGCCTGCAAAAAGAAAACACAAAGCGTTCAGACAAATCCTTAACGATGAGTTCAAACGAGTCCAATTACTACAACAAGAGAATCATGACCCAAACAGATTAACATATCACTCGCTCGCCGCCCCACCTTCGCTGAAACCAACTAAAAAGTACTGTGATCTCACTGGTCTGCCAACTACATACAAATCTCCTCACAATCAACTAAGATTTTACGACAAAGAGTGCTATGATATTGTTAAACATATGGCACCTGGAGTGGACCAACAATATCTAGCGTTGAGAAATGCAAACGTTATTTTGAAATAGACATATGTATCATTATTTAAGACAAAAACTCATCTATCATTCACCCAAATCAGTCTAATGGCTGTCGTTCCAAGCAGAAACAACAGCTTTGATCCTTTTATCGAATGTAAGGTTGACAATTTCTTCATTTTCACTCCCAATTTGCTTGAAAGGGTTGCACATCAACGCTAAGTAGGCTTTAAGAACTCCTTTAAAAACTGTATTGAGTCCGTCGTCATTGGTTTCTTGTAGTTCATTTTCTTTTCTTGACGTTCCTAACACGATCTTGAGCCCGGTGTTGGTTTGATGACCAAAAACAAAGATTCCGTCCTGAACCAGCAGTAGGTTGTATAGTTTGGCCGCGCCTGATTGTGTCTGTTCAACTGCCCCTGCCTGATTGAACGGCGATTCAAATATGTCAAGCGACATATGGGAGAGAAAGTTGTATTTCAAGATCTCATTGGTGTTGCGTTCTTCAATGAATGATACGTCCGCTCCTTGTTCCAGTTTCGATGGGTCTTCTAGCTGAGTCTCATATGGAGAGAAAGGCTGAATGTAGAGAGGTCGATTCTGCGGAGGGTTAGTAAGAAGGATTATTCGTAAACCGAGAACAGATGACTTACGTCCCTGGAAATTATAGAAACGAATAGGATAGTCATTTCAATGATCAATCGGCCTGGCTGTTCAAAAATCACCGTTGGATATGTCCAAAACTTGTAGCACAATCTTATACTATTTTTTCTCTCTATATATATTTTGTTCAATCTTCAATGATTACATAATCAGATAAAGTTGAAGAGAGTTAAACTGGTGCTATTGAACGAATTGACCACGTATTTCCAATTGCTGACATATAGTATCAATGTCAATCCCCAAAATTGGATCATTTAAATCTTCAAACCATCTGAGACCTTTTATTCTTTCAGAATTGTAAAAAATAGGAAAAATCATCGTTCATTAGACTACGTAGAAACAATTTTCAATGAACTTCCAACCTTTATGGTGGAGTTCCCACTCTCTCTTAAATTCAAGTTTATCCCGAAATAAACTTTACCGTTCACCTTCCTGAACTTCGCCAACTTCAAGAACAAACTGGTATCGATTTCACCAGTTTCAGTTACGGTGATCATGTGACACCGATCGCAGTTATCGATTTTCTCGAGATGAACTCCGGAATCGCCGATCTCAACTTCATTCCATGTGTCCTCCTCAAACTCTTTGTCTGAGCTGATGATCAGATTCCCGCGAAACCGATTCATCAGTGATAGATCAGGCGTAATCGTTTGTAACGATTTCTGATTCAGAAGCAAGAACGACGACTTGTTCTGGAGACTCGATTGCGATGAAGATTTCGCTAACGTAGACGGAATCCCAAGAGCCTCCGTGAAAAAAGAGCGATATTCACGATCCATTATTGCACTGAATCTACCGAAACACTTGATATCCCAAGACAAGCCATCGACTGGAACATCAATAAAGTGCCCCGTTTGAGAGTCAGTGATGGTGATCGTTTTCCTTTCACAATCTATTGAAGTCTTCAAAAAACTCATTTTCTTGCAATTTTTCAAAGACAGAGGCTTTTCGTCAAGAAGATTCAAAACGAGAAACTCCCTGTCGAACTCCAACCCGTATTCGGTCACTTTCCAACTCTTTTCAGGAGGAACCTTGAAACCTTGACAAGACTTAACGGGATACACAATCAGCTCTTTGATCTGTATGTCCTGTTGAACGATATTTTCAACCGGTGACTCGTCAATCAAATATTCCACAATGTTCTCGACGAAAAAGTCGATTTCCGATGGTAGAGTCATTGCACCAAAACTGATACGAATCACTCCAGTCGGTTTGCCATTAATGATATCCATATGATCGCCACATTTGTGTCCCTTGCGGTAATCTCGCTGAATTTCATCGTCAGTGCGACCGACCCATTTCTGAACTCCTCCAATATTGCAAAGAGTTCCTGTTCTTATTGACATGTTCTTCAGCGAAGTAATCTTTTCAAAATTGTAGTATCCAACGTACTGTCCTTGCGGATCTTTGAGCGAAAGAGCAATGATTGGTCCAGAACAGGGACCGTGGATTTCAACCATCTTTGTTCCGTTGGAGTATTGTAAAGCCTGTAATCGGTCGTGTGCGTAATTCGCGAGTTCCATCGTGTACTGTGAGACATTATCAAACGAGCCATATATCTGAGTGTGAACGTCAATGGCCACTGATAACTGTGAAATTGAATGGATGGGAAGAGTTCCATCTTCTATAATGGCAGTAAGCTGAGTTTTAAGCTTGGCAAAAGATGTATCTGCAGAAAGGGCATCGACAGTGCCACCACCGAAGTATTTTTTTGTCGAAAACACCTCTTTTGCTGATTCTTTTTTGAATATGAGACCTCCGAGATCGGGAAGCCCAAACATCTTATAGAATGAAACGACCACAAAGTCGGGATTTGATTCTGAATCTGACAAATCCGGTGGGGCCGTCGTGGAAAGAGATGCTGCATCCAAAAGCGTGTAGACTGGGGAGGTCGTGTGCTGCTTTATGAGATTGTTCCACTGTTCAGTGGGGAACCTCTGGCCGTTGAAATTCGATTGACCGGGCCAGGCCACAAGGTTTGGTAAGCTGGTGTTCAACTTGATGTCGGATGGTGCCTCAAATGGGGAAAATTGTGCAGAAAGAGCTCTCACCCCGAGGAGGGAGGTGTGCGAGACGATGTTGTAATGGTAGGAAAACTCTTGAAAGTGGTCTTGGAAAGCAGTCGCAAGCGTACGAACTGCCTGACTGGAGTTGAGGGTGAATGCAATATCGTAGACAAGCGGATCGGCACCAAATAGCTTCAGAACTTTGAGACGAGTGCTTGTGACTAGATCTGTAGACGCTTTGGAAGGAAAACACTGAGAGTGTGGATTTCCAAGCAAATTTTCAAGCAAAAACTTACTGGATTGTTCCACAAGAGATCTTGAATAAATCGTCATCCCCGCATGGTCCAAATAAACCTTATCAACTAAATGAGGATACTCCGAAGTTCTAATGTGACATATTGGGGTAGGATACGGTGGCTTGGGTTGGTTGAAGGAGATGGTGCACAAGTTTGTGGCCACTAGCGATGTGTGCGGTGATTTGAGGACTTCTGGTGACATTGTGAGAGGTACCTAAAGCATGTTTGGACTTATGATAATCCAGTCGGGGAAAGAAGATAGATAGATGGTTTTTTATAAAAAAAAAAAAAAATGTCACAAGCGATTTGATTGTGCACTTTCCCATTTGGGCAATTCGGACTGGCCGATAACCTTGGATCGGGCAAAAACTAATCGACGTCATATGGACGTCTATCGACGTTTTAAAAGGTCGACCGACGAATTGACGTAATAAAATTTTTTTTTTTTTCCTCTTTGTTTTCCAAAATTTTTTCTAACCATGGTTTCACACAAATTCTACTGCAGCTTATGTTAAAACAGGTTATTACTTGTTGTTGTCTTTCGTTACTCCCTAGTCACCTCATTCATCATGACTGACGAAATCCAGGAGCTTGCTGCAGAGCTCAAGTCTGCTCTGCATCAATACCCAAACTTCCCATCTGAAGGTATTCTTTTCGAAGACTTTTTGCCAATTTTCAGAAACCCAACTCTTTTCAACAAACTTGTCACCGCTTTCAAGTTGCATCTCGAAAGCAAGTTCCCAAACCAGACCATCGACTACATCGTGGGACTTGAATCCAGAGGATTTTTGTTTGGTCCTACACTCGCTCTGGCTCTCGACGCTGGGTTCGTTCCTATTAGAAAGCAGGGTAAGCTTCCTGGTGAGCTGTACCGTGTCGGATACACCAAGGAGTACGGTGAAGATTACTTTGAGATCCAAGCCGAGTCCATTCCAGAAGGTGCAAATGTCGTGATTGTCGACGACATTCTCGCCACTGGCGGTTCTGCAGCTGGTGCTGAAGAGTTGGTTCGTAAGTGTAAGGCCAACATTCTTGAGTTCGATTTCGTCATGGAACTCGATTTCCTCAAGGGAAGAGAAAAGCTTGGCTCTGAGACTTTCACGCTTCTTAGCGGCCAATCCGAGTCTTTGAAATAGTTACGAAGAGCAAACAACAATCGATGCGAGTAACACACCCGGCTCATTCGCTTCGCTAGCTCATCAATATTATGTCTTGCTTTACTATTAATCTTTTGCTTTATTACTATAAACTTCATTTTTTTTTGTAGACAACGTTCTTTCCCAAATCAACAGGACGTTTCTTCTTCAACTTTGGAAGATCGTCCACCTGCGCATACGGATCAAAGGACCGTTTTTTCTTTTCTGGACGACGTTTTTCAACGGGCTCCGATTTCATAATCTTTTTGGTAAAATCAATCTTTTCACTCTCTTCTTCCTCAACTCTCTTTTTAGTCTGGTTCTTTGGTTGGTGTTTGCGTAACGTGACGATCTCCAAAGGTGACGGAGCAGCCGGAGTCGCAGCCGGAGTCGCAGCCGAAGACTCCACCTTCTCTTCAACTTTCTCCTCAGCCTCAGGTTCCTCCTTGGCAATCCTCAACTCCACTGCGCTCGAGCCTCTGAGATGTTCAAGAGCCTCACGCAACCGCTTTTGTAGTGCAGATGCTCCTGTATAGTTTGTAGATCCATTCTTGGAGTAACTGACCGACCAAACAGAACTGTTTGTACCTTGAGCTTTCTCAGTAACCAACGACAAGTCCGAATTTCCAAAGTTACTAGCCTCAAATGCTTCAGACAATCGTCCAAAGTTCTCCTCTAGTCTTTCGTAATCTTCAAGGGTGCTGTATTCGGCAGAAACATCAACAGATTCACCAGAGACACCCGATGCAGCATCCCAGACCGCAGAATCCAATTCACGCAGTCCGGAAAGTGTATCACGCAGAAGCGTCACAAGCTCCTTGAGACAACGGCGAACGAACACCGAACCACCAAACCTCGAAGAAGAGTTAACAACAGCAAGAACACTGCTTTCAGAAACAGCAGTTGCCGATGTCTCAACATCGAAAGCATTCACAAGCGACACTAAAACAAAATCAGACATGATATACCGTGGTGATTCGTCCTCGGCCCGCGCCTTGGAGTCACGCCATTTGAAAAGAGCCTCTAAAACAGGTAGTCTGCTGAGCGGTATACCGTTTGCGGTAGCCATATTCGACCAAGGAAGATCAATAGCTTCGTAGTTCAACGACATGACACTGTTTTGATACTCTGGAAGTTGTGGAACTGACTGGTTTGTGCTCACCACGTCCGGATTTTTGGATTTTGGAGTCTTCGGACGGAAGGTCGAGTACTCAAATCTACGATTTGAAACCTTTCTTGACTCGTACAACACCCTGCTCAACTTTTCTGGCTCATGAACGAGTTCAGCATGCATCTTGGAAAAAACCTCGATCAAAAAATGTGTATCTGCTTTAGCATAGTTGCGCATCTCAGTACTGAGTGGTCTCACACGCCAGTCTGCCAATTGCCATTTTTTGGATGTCTTGAAGCGAACATATTTCTCGAGTAAATGTGCTAACGAGTGTTTTCCCAATGCCAACTCTCTCGAGGCATGAAAAGTGTCGAATAGGGAGACAACATACAATCCGAGATCACGCTGGAGCCAGATCATGTCCATGAACGCACCGTGAAACACTTTGACTATATTTGGGTCCGTGAACACAACGTTGAGTTCTGAAAGTCTAGGACGCAACGATGGACTCAACGGATCCACCAAAAAGTCGTGTCCGGTGTCGGTACTGATCTGCATGAGAGATGTGAGACCATGATAGGTTCTGAAGTCGTGGTGTTCCAAATCTACAGCGAGAATCTTGGACTTGGATAACTCAACCAAAAGCGAATCAATCTGGTCTGGATGGTCTATCCAGACAGGTTCAGCGCTCTCTTTCCAAGGAGTCGATGTGTAAGCGTCTTTGAGCGGCTGCAAAATCCAATCAGGATACTCCTGGTTCATGATCTCATAGGAATATGGATTTTCATAGTGCTCAGGAACAGTTTCAGAAGCAGGCACTAGAGCGGTACTTTCGATGAACGGGATTAGTGCGTTGGGTTTCGTAGTGATGAGTGGTTTGAAAGGAGAAGAATCTGAGTTATCAGCGCGGGAAAGGAAGGTTTCTTGCGGTTTAGCGATGTTTGAAGGGGTCATTGGTCTTTTTGAGGTGGAGGAGGAGGTATCGTTTTCATCAAGGTATGTTAGGCCGTCATTGGCTGTGGCAGCAGCAGTGGTAGCAGAGCTGCCACCATTTTTCTTCTGTCTCTGATGCTCATCCAGTGCAATTTCTGCGCTATCAAATAGCGAATCAAGAACTGAACTCACGACCCTCCAACTCTCATTCTCAGAATCTGGGCCAATATTACCAATTTGAGGGTGATCTGGACCCTGAGCAGCAGCAGAACCAACTTTTTCAAGCAATGCTGCAAGTTCATTCACCACTTGTTCATTTTTTTGACGCACTGGAGCGTCGATGCTGCTGTAAAATCCTATATCTTTGGCATTGACCGCTGTAGCCAGACGGACAACTTTAGTTAGGGAAGATCCCAGAGCATCCAGGATGCCATTTTGTGGGGGGTCTTGACTCATCAGGAAAGAAGAGCTTTGAAACTGCCAGTAGTGGCTTGATCTATGAGCACAAAGATGGTAATTAGAGTCCCTTTTATTGAAAACTAATATAAATGAATATTTTTTCCCAGTCTCAAAATTTTTTTGAAATAATTTTTTTTAAGGGAGTTGAGAGTTGATATTTTTTGGTTTTCTTATGATTTTTGATATTTTTTTGCCTTTGTCCATTTCTCGCGGTGGCAAATAAATCAACTCATTCAGTTTATCTTGAGAAATAATCATCAATCTCTGTTAATCTACAAATCATTGAGTATGACGGATGCATCCACGGTGTTAATTACCCTCCGGGAGGAGTTGGAAAACCAGGGAAACGATGAACTAGTGGGAACAATGTATGAAGTTGAAGAATTGTATGATAGAAAATTATGGTTTCAACTCACAGAGAAATTAGAGAGCGTTTTCCGTAATGACTCAGCACAACAAGTCAAACTTCCGCTTTTCGAGAATTTTGTGGCCCAGTTCGGTGGACGGATCAATCAGCTGAAATTGGCACAGTTTTTATTGCTGGCATTAAGTGAGTCTCATACAGACGCAGCAGAAGGTTTACAGAAATTACAAGCTCTTAAAGAGAGTATAGCAGGCCGCAAGGGCAGCGACGGCGACATTGCAGAAACAGAAGTGGTGCAGGCGCTGCTGTATGTGGAAATCGAGATTGCACGGATCAAGCTTGGTCTTGGATTGGTTGATGAGGCAGCAGCTATAATTGATGAATGTGAGCGTAAGATCAACAGTGTGAACTGGTCAGTTGATAGTGTGATTAACGCGAGCTATTACTACACCAATGCCAGTCTTTTGAAATTGAAGGGTGACAACACAGCGTACTATTACAACATGTTATTGTTTTTGGCCTGTATCGAAGATTTAGATTCTTTACGCAACAAGGGGACAGTGGTTCGTGACATCTGTGTTAGTGCGCTTTTGGGAGATCGAATTTACAATTTTGGTGAAATCCTGATGCACGAGATCTTCAAGTATTTGGATGTTGCTTGGTTGAAAGAGTTGTTATTGGCATTGAGTGCGGGGGATCTTGTTACGTTTGAAGGAATTGTTTCGGGACAAGAGATTCAAACACTTCCGGAAATCTACAACAACGTGGCTTTTTTAAAGCAGAAAGTTTGTATTATGTCGTTGATTGAGTTGGTTTTCAACAAACCTACACAGAGCAAAGTGCTCAAGTTTGACGAGATTCTGCGCCAGGTGAGTCTGTTGAGTTCGCACTCTGAGGTTGAGCATTTGTTGATTAAGTGTTTGAGTCTTGGACTGATAAGGGGATTGATCAATGAGGTTGATTCGGAGGTTGAGATTAGTTGGATTCAGCCGAGAACTATGACTTTGGAGCAGATTGGTGCTATGAAGGAGAAGTTGGGTGTTTGGAGCGATCGTGTGGATGAGTTGGCAAAGTATACGGGAGATGCGGGCAGGGAGCTGTGGGTTTAGTGACGAACGACGAGCGAAGCTTGCCGCAACTGAGTGGGTTCACCTGTTCTCAGTTTCTCGGTCTCTGTTCTACATAATGAATAAATTTGATCTGATAAACGACGAGCGACAAGCCACAAGCTGGGTTAGTCGTTTGTATGAATCTGGTAATAGAGTGATTGACTGGGTTCTAAGTTAGCGGATTGATCTGTTTCAATCAAGTCGAATGAACTCGCAAGTGACTAACCTCGCTCGTGGTTTGCTTCGCTCCAAGTACAATTCCGTTTTTTTGAAAAAAAAAAAAAAAAAAAATACATAATCAATTTTTTTTTGACTCTTTTGAGCAGTAACAGTGGCAAAAAGAGGCATTTTCGAATTTCTTCTACCATCCCCCATAATAAATACGAGACACTCCGCAAAACTGGTGAAAGTTGATTGAACGTTACACGCAGGCGTGAAACATCAGAATAAGTCAAGTAAACCAGCTTTGAACACCTATCTCCCACCGTTCATTTCCCACCTATAACAACATGAGAGATTCAAATAACAAGTCCATTACTGCCAACAAGGCTGCCGTGTCTATAACGTCGACTCTTTACGATCGTCGAGCTCTTGATTGCACAGAAGACAAGCCATTGGTGAATTCATTGAATCACCTCACATTTCTTGCCTCTTCATCACTCAAAGTGAGAGAAGCATTAGCTCAAGATGGTGGATTAGAGAGACTTGTGGACATTCTATACGAATGCCAACGACCAGTCACAGAAAAGGACAAATGTATATATGCGTGGAAATGGGTTCTAGCATTCCAGTGTTTGGTTTTAGTGGGAACACGAGGAAACGAGAGAATCAGAAAGAAAGTGGTGGATGCTGGGATGATTCCAATAATTGCCACTATTCTTGATAATTACATCATTTCGAAGAAAACAACATGGAGCACTCATTTTGGATCATCAGCCACGGGGCCAAAAATTGGATATCCGCCATCGACTGCCGGAGATACAACTGCGGCTTCTACAACGACGGCTGGTGCTTCTGATGTTAGTGAGGTTCCTCCTTTCACAACCACGGGATTCAGAGGAGATTTCAGCCAATCTCAGAGAGTACAGGAACAGAGGGAGGTTACAAGAGAAGGTCCTGCGGTTGCTGGAGATTTATTGGATGAGGAGACGGAAGTGAGAGGTGATGTCGCTTCCACGGGGGTCGCTCCCACCGACAGAACTTACGACGAATTCAGCAACGCACAGATCAATGAAGTTTTTCAAAACGTTCGCCGACTCGTAGAAGAAGCAAATCAAACAGTGATGGAAGCAGAAGCAGAAATCCAAAAACACAAATCACACAAGAAAAAACACCTGGACGATATGGATGTCAACCACGTTGGCGAGGAACTTGACGAGGAGTACGCAAAAGTACTAAAATCACTTACTTTTTTGAAATTTTTAGACAGGTTGAACACGTCCAAAGACTTGACAAAGATCAACAGTGAACTTTTATCCGACTACGATGAACTCACAAGAAATGTAATTTTCGTCAACCAATTAGTGAGCAATCCTGAAATCTCCAATATCCTGAAAGACAACCTTTCGACAACTGACTTACCATTTTTCAGAGATATGGAAGAGAAGTTGAACCAATCTATCCCACGGAATTTCGAGAATGGAATTTTGATTCCAAAAGAGGATGATGTGATTTGGTCTCTACAAGTGTTGGCATTTATCTCCAAATACACGTATTTGAGATATGAGCTTGCTGACACGTATATTGTGAATGGGTTATCGTTACGGAACTATAACACTCCTCCACCGCTCGAAACAGACACGGAAATGAACGAGAATGGTGATGAGGATAGTATTGACGATGAGGCAGTTGTGAATGATATGGATGAATTCATCATTCCCGATGACGATCAACTTGGAGTGCAACTTCATTCTAGAAGTTTGGCAACAACGAGCGTTGGTTTGTTGCAACAAGGATTTAAGAAACAAAAACAGAGATGCGATTCCAAATATTCGTATCTTTTGAATGAGTATAACAGTGTTCTGAACGAGCATGATAGACTCGAAAAAGCCACAAAGCTAGAAAAATTTGCACTGGACATTTCACGGTTTTCTCATAGAGAACACAACGTTCTCCGTCTTCGAAACAACGAGCTGTACAATGAGAAATTGAAATCTTATGCCGAAAAATGGAATTATGATGAATGGACTGATTTCGAAATGGGACCTTTGTCGTTGATGCTACCACATTCACAACATCTGGACTCAGATATTAAACCAATCAAACGTGTTAACATCTTCCCACTGGTTGAGAAGTTTACTGTCAAACATCTGCATTCAAAAGATATCACCTATTGGGCATCTGTTATCGTTCGGAACTCCAACAGAAAGGACGAAACCAAAGGTGGTCGTAGGCAATGTGCTTACTTTGGTTGTGGGAAATGGGAAGACGAGCCACGCCAATTTGCCAAGTGTCGTCGATGTAAGCGCGCAAAGTACTGCTCAAAAGAGTGTCAATCAAAAGCTTGGACTTATCATAAATACTGGTGCAATGCAGCGGGATCATCTAGTACCACCACCAGCTCTACTGCACAGGGTACTTCAATGGCCAACGGGACCACGGATAACACGGGAAACCTGGGAACTCATTGGCCAACTAACGGTACAGGGGATGAAATTGAGGCTGAAGTGCCAACATCGTGATAAGTTTTTATTTGTTAGTCCTCCCTTTATGAGACCCTCTACGGGACCCTCAATGGGTATATTTATTAAGGTGAAATAAGATTCGAAACGTTATTAACTCAGAATATGAAGGTGTATATAGTATGCGAAGCGAAGCGAACGACTCGCCTCGTTCGCCGTTCAAGCAAGGAGTCTAGATTCGACATAAAAGGCTGCTTTCATGGTTTGTTCCATGAATGTAAGTGTGAGAATTGTATGCGGAGCAATTCTTAACATTTGTGCACCGAAACCTTTGTATAATGCGCCAATACCTTCACTTTTAATCGTCTTGACAAAACAATCAACTGGGCCTTTATACTTGTCTCCCTTTTGATTGTAAACTCTAGTAAGAATGACATCACCGGGGTTCATAACAACTCCAACACCAAAACCAGCAAACATACTGGACAGCAGGTGAAGAGCAGGACCTTCGCCAACGAAACCGGAGCGCTGCAATTCGTTTTTGACAAAATTGTAAATAGGAAGCTGAACCGACGATCCAGATCCGGTTCTAATCATAGCAGCGTCGACACCACGGAACAATCCACGGAAGCCACCTTGTTTGTAGATAGAGGTAATTCCGTTCCACGTGGAAGTGTAATGAGTTTGTTCACCAATTTGGACCTTTGGCGAGTATGATTGCATTCTGGTTTTGATAAGGTAGAATGGTGAACCTATGATGGCACCTGCTATTCCAGATAAAGTACCGGCTGCGACATTCAACGGAATGCTTTGAACGTTATGTGGGTCCGAATAGAAGATACTGTTAAGACCAACACGAACCGGTTCGTACAGACCTAAACGACATCCATTTAGTCCCAATTGATACACATAAGAGCAAATCAGTCCACGTTGACACCCTCTGATACCCTCATTACGGTAGATCAATGCCATCGCCTGGACAGGGTTCTTGTAAACTTTAGGTTTGTTGGTGGCTGCCGACAACTCACCTTCAAGCTGCATCCTGGTTTTGACCAACTCGATCGGGTTGGTAACTGTGACAGCTCCACAAGCGGCCAAACCACCTGCCAAAAACCCTCCCAAGGTTGAGACCTTTTGCGAGGCAGATTTGTTTTCCGACATCGCTGTTTGTATATTTTTATGGTGATGTTCAAACAGAGTTTAAAAGTCTTATCTGAACAAGGTTTTTATTTCAGGCTGCACCGATGTTTTTTTTTTTTTTTTCAGATTTTTCAGATTCTTCGATTTTTCCGCGAACGGAGCGAAATTGGGAGATTTCTTTTTTAGCGACGATAGACTCGCTTCCCTCGTCGATCATGAGGTGATGATGACCTCACTTGTCGTTCGCTTAAGACAGACGAATATCGGTGTTAACTCATGTCAAGCGCTCTGACCACCTCTTTTAATTCGTCAGTTGTTCATCATATCTTCGCCTTGATCCCACTCAACCTATACTTCACATCCTTCAACACCTTCGATTCAGGATTCCACTCGTCGAACTCTTTGAAAACCATTTCAATCTCATGTGATCCATCAACTAATTTCTTACTGACATCAAAGAAAAGTCCACGAGCACACCACGGCAAATTAAACGGATTGGCTCCGAGATCAGAAATTTTTATGTCCACAAACCGAACAGGTTGAGTAACAACGGCTGGTGAGTCAGTCGTTCGTAGAGCAAAGTCCAATGCAAGCTTGTAGACGTTTGGATCATTGTAGATCCTGGAATGTCCGCCTCCTGTTAGCGGACCTGCTAATGCGTAGCTCATCTCCTTGATGACTCCATGATCAGAATATCCGAGATTCTGTAACATGCACGATAGTTTTACGATTCGAGTCACAAAATCGGGAGTGTTCGATTGACTATCAATGTAAACAGCACGGAAAATGTTTGGATGTTTCACATGAGACGCAATCGCCGAGTATAATGGAACCAATTGGTCGTCGACAGAGCCAACAAACGACAGTTTAACGTTGTGAAAGACTAAATTTCGCAAACTTTCAAGATACTTTCGACTTTGCAAGCTCTCAAAGTTTTGAAATTGAAAAAGTTCTAACATTGAATGGTGTTCGATCGATGAGTAGGCTCTCACCAGAAATGATTGATCCATTCCATAAAATGGTCCACTATTGATGCCTGCCATTCCCAAAATGGCAATCCGCTTACCAGGATCAATAATTCCATGCTCTAAAAGTTTTGAAATCAGGATTATCGATACGGGAGTTCCTTGCGAATGCGCACACACAAAAATGAAATCAGATTTTCGAATTTCTTCCTCCCATTTCCTCATGACATCGAAGAAGAACTCAACACGGTCGAAAATTTTCCCTTCTTTCTCTAACGCGATCTTTTGTAGCTCGATATCCATGTTGTTCTCTTTGGCCCAAGTCAAAACAGCATTTTCTGCAACCAATGCAAATCGAGCAGAGGTCCCTGTAGGCTCTCCAATCAATGGACGGATCATTCTGGTTGGAAAGAACCCATGGACTCCAATAATGAGAACTCTTTTGAAACTAGAGGGCTCTTTTTTCCGGTTAAGATGAGCTACAGAGTCAGGCTCGTATCCAATAGCAGATTTAAGCTGGCTGTATGCAGCTCGAACCGTTGTTGCCGTTGTTTGCAGCGGCAAATTGTCAAATTGTGGCACTATCTTACTGCCTTTATTGCTCAATTTCTGCCGTTTGCTCTTGGGTGTCGAAAGTTCTGCGTCGCTAGAGTCTAACGACTCTATTGGAGCAGTGTGAGAAACCGACTCCGGTTCCGACAAAAGCGCATCTTTACCCGTCAAACCAGTAAGTTCCGAATTTGACGATAATACGACATTTGTGCTGTATTCTCCTGCTCCTTTGGGACCTCGTAGGGACCAAAATGACCACGATTGAGCTCTTCTCTTGGAAGGAACTGCCTCTTCTTGTCCGTTCACAATCGCTTTTTTTACTCTATCCGACCCAGAGTTCACTATTGATCCATCAGTACCGTCTGGACATGGGCTGATGGCTTTGCTTCCTCCAGAATCCATAGGCACGTGATATTCGGATCTCGATTCAGTAGGGGCTGTAGGTTCTGTAGGGGCCGAGTCGGTTGTCGGCTCCTGATTCCAAAACGCCCATGTACTTTTTCGCCGGGTGTCCATTGGGGATGGTGTTTCAACCGTATTGTCGCCTGTTGCGCCTCCTTCAACTGTATCCTCGAAAACCTGACTCTTGACAGATCGCAAAATCGTATCAATCGTGCCAAGCTTCGATACCTTGGCCACTTTCGGAGTCCCAGATGGCTCGGACCGTCCTGGGTCCTTGCTGTTTGCCATGTATTTGAGCAGATTATGAGATTCTGATGCCTTTTTGCCACAAACTAAGTTATTATTGCTCTGATTTAAATTACCAAGTTTTTTGCTCAAATCAACAACAAACTTCCACAATGACATACACCTTTGGCATGTACTGAGCGGAATGGCACACTGTAGAGCAGTGGATCCAGCAAAAATATATGTTTATCAGGGGTATAGGTGAAATAAATAAGATTCAAGCTGTCAAAGTTAACTCGTTTTACGAGAGCCCTTTCTGATGTAACTCTTGAGTAGCGTTAGAATAGCCACAGCACAGCCACAATAAGAGGTGGCTGTGCTTTATCTTTTTTTTCAGCAAACGCCTCTCAAAGGGTGGAGAAAAAAAAGTAAAGATACTCCGATACCGGGAGTCGAACCCGGGTCTGCCCGGTGAGAGCGGACTGTGATAGCCGTTACACTATATCGGATTTTGTTGTTAAAATAAGTAGTCGGTACAATACATTGTAGAAAGTCTAGCTGTCAAATTCATAATGTTAATTAATTGATACAAACGGTAAGAGCGATTTGTCGAGGGAAGAGGTACGCATTGAGGTCATCCAAACTTTTGCTGTTGCTTGCTTCAAGCAACTCATTTTGCAGAGAAGATGGAGCATGATGTTTGATAACTTTTTCTGGAACCCATAGCTTGAAGCCACCTGCAATCTTGGAGCTGACGTGAGAGAATCCGATCGGGGACAATAATTGTTCGATTTCAAGAGGTGAAAGACCCCCGTGGATGGTGACAGCGTCTGAGCCGTGATGGCTGTGGTGGTTATGAGGAGTTTCCGGGTCAGGTTTGTCGTAATAATCAACAATGATGAGCTTTCCGTTGCTCGTGAGATACTTTTTCAATTCTTCGATCACTCTGAGAGGCTCTGCCAGGTGGTGCAAAGCGTAGGTAGTAACAACAAGATCAAACTTGCCATACTTGAGCTCATCGGGTTTGGCCAGAAAGTGCTCTTGATTGAAATGATCATCCAAAATGTCGTAATGGTAACCATTGATTTGAACTTGTGGAAAGTTCTGGACCGTTGTGATCGCCCTTTTGTTGAACAATTCGATCTGGTATTGAGAGATATCAATTCCAACAAAAGTAGAACCATTTTCGAGATATGGGGCCAAGTATTTCGCTAGGAAACCGGATCCGCATGCAAAGTCCAAGATGTTCAGTTTTTCATTGAAAAACGAGGAGATCAACTTCTTGCCGAGTGTGGGATCAGGGAGATACCCATCAAGTGCATAGTCATCTTTTGTTGGGTCTCCCGCGTAGAAATCAGGTTCTTGACCGTTAAGTTTGGTGTCGGAATCGTGCTGGAGGATGTATTTAGTAGTTGCGTGCACTAGCGCTTCGAAAACAGGATGTTCACTTTCGATCGCTTTTTTTTTATCATATGATTGCCAATTGGCGTCTCTGGATTTGGCGTATGACATGGCGATCGGGGCTGTAGAAATTTCTCAAGAAGCGTGGCAGAACAGTAAAGGCTGGAAGGACGAAAAAACAAATTTTGTTTTCACTCACTCTGAAAAAGAGAAAGGCAAGAAATATTTAGACTCTAGTGAGTGAGAAATCGCTCACCTACAAGGTTGTTTTTATTCATAACTTCAGATTTAGCCAAGAGGGGTGCTACGAGGGGCAGGCAAACAAAGGACAGAAACACCTGACTAAAACAGTGTTTCCACAACTTTATTTCACCAAATGTATCCACAAAGCGAACTGCAACCGAGGAAAAAGCTCATGTTGCAAATTATTGAAGCGGACTTGTTTCTCTCCTTCCAGCCATTTGTGCAATAGATAGATCGATGCGTACTAGTATCGCTGGTACTCCGGAAGTGGGTTATGTAATATGTATGGGAAAAGAACAAAAGCAAAGAAATAGCTAGCAGAAATCAAAGGAGGAAATACAGCGCTATTTATACCTGAAAATTTTTTTGAGTGCGACAGGTGAAAAAAAAAATGGTAATGACATAAACATTTTGAGTAAACTGATTAGATCTTTAAGGATTGCTGAAACAGGCTCATTTCATAATATATTCACAAAACTATGTCGACAATTACATTTGTGACAGGAAATGCAAACAAACTGAAGGAGGTGGTGGCACTTTTGTCTGACGGAATATCAACTACGTCCGAGGAAGGATCTAAAGTCGGAAACTACGTCATCAAGAATAAGAATCTCGACCTCGAAGAAGTTCAAGGCTCTGTGGAAGAAGTGACAATTCACAAGGCTAAACAAGCTGCCGAGCTGCTGGGCGGACCGGCCCTTGTGGAAGACACATGTCTGGGATTTAACGCTCTCAATAACCTGCCAGGTCCATACATCAAGTGGTTTGTGAAGAGTATCGGTCTCGACGGTCTTGTTAAGATGTTGGAAGGTTTCGAAGACAAATCTGCCAACGCCATCACCACTTTCGGCTACTGCGAAGGTCCCGGTAAAGAAGTGAAGCTTTTTCAAGGAATCACCACAGGAGATATTGTTGCGTCCCGCGGACCAACAAATTTTGGCTGGGATTCGATTTTCGAGCCACATGGAACAGGAAAGACTTATGCAGAGTTAGGTGGTCCTGAGAAAAACAAAATCAGCCACCGTTCCAAAGCTTTGGCCAAATTGAAGGCTTTTTTACTTGAATAGATTCCAGAAACCATATATTTCCTTGAAATTCGATTGCGTAGCGTGTCTATGTATTTATACAAATAATGAAGTAAGAAGTCTTTTTGCGAACCAGCACAGAGAAAGCGTCAAAATAGCAAGAACCACGTAATAGCCCTTGGTGATCACCTGGTAGCTCATTTTCGAGCGGATTCTCGCGAGGTTGTGTTGCTCAATCTCCTTGACGCATTTACCATTCATTTGAAAAATGTACTTTGATTCCTCAATGATCTGTTGCTTCTCGAACTCTGACAAAAAGTTTCTAGTTTGCAACTCATAATCTCTCTTGTAAACGAGTCTGAGAGCTTGGGGATCCTCAAGATCAAATCTGAAGAAGTTAGTTCCCATGAGCATGATATCCTCAAAGCTCTTTCCCTCAACTTGAGGGAATAATCTGAGCGATTTGCAAACTTGTGAACTCAAAATACGTCCTCCAGCGAAGAGAGCGAGGTACATCACGTGCATGTACGCGAGCAACATGTAAGGTTTATCCTCAGTAATTTTGAGAATGTGGTTTGTGAGTTCGATTTGGAGTGGGAGAATCGGAGTTTCAAACTTCTCGGGTTTTCCGTTGTAGAAAAAAAGCAAATCTTGTTGAGCCTTCTCTGTTCTACGGAGTGCTGGTTTGTAAACGTTTTGAATCATTTCAGAGTATTTAGATCCTTTGTTGATCTCTCTTTCAATTGCAATCTCGATAGTTTTGAATATGTGGTAGTAAAGTTGGATACCTTGTCTGTAAACTTTAGGATCTCTGAGGGCGATAGCGAATCTAAGAGTAACAACTTTATTGATTCTATCGTGAAGAGTCTTAGTTTCAGCATTAATTCTGTTTCCCAGAGCACCAACGTCGGCTGGATCTGGGAGAATCTCGGTTTGTGGCAGTCTTGTAGTCATTTTTGTTTGTTTTGTTTTGGTCCGTGTATGTTCGACTATGTATGAAACGCAGGGCAAACAAATAAGGCAACATAGCTACTTTATATACATTATGCACAGCACAAAACATCTGCCTACCATCTGCCTAATATCTGCCTACAATTCTGTGTGATGAGGGAAATCTCGGTTTTTCCGCGTTTCTCCACACAAATCTGCTTAAATCCCCGCACAAACGGGCTGATATGTGGTTTTTTTTGCACTTTCGCGTTTGCTTGGGGCGCAACGCAGAATCTGCTTTTTTTTCTGTGTGAGAGAGCGAGATCTCCGACTTGCAAATGGAACGAAATTGCCGAAAACACGACGAGCGGAGCAGACTAACGAACGATGACCTAAGCACAACACAAATTTTGCTTATCGCTTGGCTGCGAATACTGCCACGAAGTGAGGTGTACGCAGAACAAGGACGACCGAAGCGGGTCTTCATAGAGCCAATCAATGATGACTACTATAAGATTAGCTCAATTGAATGCAGTCTGTCTGTTTACTGACTCCGTAGCTCCTTCAAATTTGGGCCAACTCGTCACTTTTCGTGAGCTGACGAGCAAACTGAGTCTGTCTGCTGGACTCGACCCCCCGCTCACGACGCGCTCCGCTTCGCTCGTCGATAGTGCGTCGATCGATGCCTGTTAAATTTTGGGCCGGGTAATCCCTTGACAAATTTTGTACATTGAAAAATAACCTTAATTGAAACTAAACGAAATTGAACTACCTTGATAACATCGTTGGTAACCACATTAACCAAACCATTTCTCCTTCCAGACAAAATGGGCGACCTCAAGGAATTTGATGCTCCCAATTTCGAGAATTCCACTTTCAGATTGGACAGACCATCGTCATACCTGTTGAACAAGGCTAGAAGAGATGAAATCAATGGCTACTCAAATCTGAGAAAGTCGATGCACTCATCTACAATTTACATAGGAAAACTCTCGTTCAACACGACAGAAGAACAGCTATTTGAAATCTTCAGTACCTGCGGTACGATTAACAAAATCATCATGGGACTTGATAAACTCAAACTGACTCCAACTGGATTCTGCTTCATCATATTCGACTCCCCTGAAGGGGCGCTCAATTCGGTCAAATACCTCAACAAAACAAAAGTGAACGGACGCTCAATGGAAATCGATCTGGATCCAGGGTTCGAAGAAGGCCGCCAGTTTGGACGTGGTTCTGACGGAGGTCAGAAACAACAGTCCGCATACCAACAAGGCGGCTATCGTAGAGGAGGCAACTATCGCGGCGGGTCTCGCGGTGGTTATCGTGGATCTCGTGGACCTCGTGGTGGATCTCACAGAGGAAGTTATCGCGAGAGACCTCAAAGACACTACAATGCTCCATACCAGCCTGGTCCTGAAACGTACTACAACGACGAATACACTCGCGCTCCGCCTTCTCGTTACGAACAGCAGAATGAGTACGCTCCATCGCAACAAGATCGATTCTACGAGCCTCAACAATACTATCAAAACGAACAGCACCAACAGCACCAACAACACCAACAACATGAACTTCCTCCGCATCTAGCGAACAATGCCGAGTTGCCACCGCATCTGGCTAACAAGGATCTTCCACCTCATATGCAGCAGTAGAGTGGTATGTGTATATTATCAATAAACTCGAAGAGAGTATAGCAGTATGTTATTTGACCGTGTTGTAAAATGCCAGACGTTCTGGTTTTTTTTTTCTTGTATAGTTTTTTTTTTCTTTGTCTCCAAGTGATGTTTGCGTTATCGACACTTGGAAACCCTCATAAACAACGAGTACACAGGTCATTTTGGCACAATTAGGCTTTGAAAAGAGTGTGCAATCTGAAAGTCACCGAAATCACTGAAACTCGGCGAAACTCGGCGAAGTTCAGACGGGAAGAACTAATTTTTACAGTAACTCACTGATCAAAGTATCTCGCCTTCATTAGTGATAGTAGACTCACTGTTCACTATATAAACATGGCTTCCGAACAGGAGGCGACTCAAATGGAGCAGTTCAAAGAAGCTGAACGTCTGGCTTTTGAGAACAATGCATTTTTTGACCAAGTTTTAGATACAACCATATCAATCTGTCTTTCTACACCGTGCAGAGAATTCAGGATTCAATACCAATGTCTGAGTTTTATTTACAAGGCTTATTATCTCAAGAGAATTCAGTCCATGGAACTTCGAAGTAAGAATTGTATCAAGTTGATAGACTTACTGGATTATTTCATCATCAGAAACGATGAGAGAAATCCAAACCATCTATTGCTCGAAAAATGCATAGATATTATGAATTCGGTATACGATCTTATTTTTGCTGAAATGGCTAAAACTCCAAGCGAAGAGAATGAAAACAGATGGTTTCAACTGACAAACATTAGAGATTATTTGATGATACAATGGCCTTCCTCGTACCCACTTTTACCACTGAACAAAGAAACAGACATAAGCAGATCCATTGCTTGTAAAAACTCTATAACCAAACTCATGGGAAGAATCATCCAGACACATCTGCCACCATCTACCGGTTCTAAAGACAATTCAGAGGACATATCTATTTCTCTCGTTTCTAGAGACCATCCTTTTCTCAACCTACAGACACTCACAGCGCAGGCGCAGGCTCTGTTGGATGGCCTGCTCAATTTTTTGAACGAGGATATTTTGCTCACAACCTCAGTTTTCTCTACAGTCGTGTCGACTCTTTTAGCTTTGTTCAAAACGAGACCTAAATACGTTTCTGGAAAGTTCATAAACTTCACTTTGGGATACGAGTCTCAATTAAAGAGAAGTCCTAAGTTTGCAGAGCTTGAAAAATTGAAAATGAGACTTGTAAGGAGATTCAACGACAGAATAGACAAGTGTCTGATTTCCTTCTTGCTCAACAAAGGTTTCATAAACAAAGATCCTAGTCTCAAAACCCGTTTTGAGAACAAGTTTGGATACCTCGTTGAAAGAGCAAGAGACCAAAAACAGAGAGGTCTGTTGGCAGACGATAACGACGAGGACGACGAGGAACTCAGAAGAATCAAGAGAAGAAAAATGCAGACTCAGCAAGAAAAAGACCCAATTTATTTCTTCAACGAGTGTAAAATTGCCAGATCCAACGATTACAAGTCCATTTACACGTTGATAGATGCAAACGATAAACTTTCGGAGTTTGATATGTCCACAATTCCAACCGACTTGTTGTCTACTATGGTGGTTGCAGCTCTTTCCAAAGCTGAAACGGCCAAACTCGTCAAAGGTTTGACCATTGTTTCCGAGAGGTACAAGGATATTTCGTTAAGACCTGGTGAAACTTATCAAGACCCTAGTCAAGTGTTATCAGCTGACCAAGCAGAATCAGTTGGTGAGGACGACAATTATGATCCTAGTGCCACAGAAGTGAGGAAGCTTGAGGAAGATGTTGGATTTGGGGGAGACGATGAGGATGAACTGAGTAATGAACCCTATGTTGTTCCGTTACCGAAGCAGCTGACTGAAGAACACAAGAAAGAACAGTTGAAGTTGATGATTGAGAACTTCATAAAGTCCACAGCAAAACAACAAAAACAGCTCGTTTCTGCATCGTTACAAAAAACGAAAAATCTCGAGAAGATTGCAATCTCTAGTTGGTCAAGTGACTCGTGGGTGCGTTTGTTGTCACGTCTGGCCACCAGAGGACTGAACAACAACGAGATATTGTCTGAATACGTGAGAGAGTCGCTCTTTGAGTATTTGAAAATGGATCTTAAGTCGAGAATGGACGGCGTGATTGAGTGGTTGAACGAAGAGTACTACTATGCAATGGTGGATAATCCTTCTAATGACTCGGCAAAGGCTACCGTTTACTTACATTATGCTAACCAGGTGCTGGATAACCTGATTCCATTTTTGGAGTCTGCAGACCGGAAAATTTTCATTCGGTTGCTCAGTGAGCTACCATTTTTGAACAAAGAACTCATCTTCAAGATTCGTTCTTTGTGTGTGGATCCTGTGAGATCGAAGCTAGGATTCCAATCGCTTTTGTATTTGATCATGTTCCGACCACCCGTTTTACAAGATTGTATCTCGGTGCTTCAAGAATTGTATCAAGAAGCTGGATCTGACGAGAAATTGAAGAAAGAATGTGCTAGTTACCTCACAAAGTACTCGCCAGACGGATTCACGCCTTAGTTCTATGTGTATATAGAGAGAGAGAAAAATGTAACACTACAATAATCCCTGTTTTTTCAGTTGTTCGTAGACTTTTGCACTCATCACGTTACCATCCTGATCTTCAACTTCGACAGCGTTATCTTTGAATTGGAGCTCGTCTCTCTTCTTCTTTTTGAGAACCTCAAACAATTTCAAAACGTCTTCTATCGTACAAAGATCCTTGTAAACCTCAAAATCTTCAACAACTCCAAGCATTTGGAGTCCTTTCAAATGTCTGGACTCTTTGAAATGATTTTCGAAATTGGTTTTTCCTTTGAACTTGAGATTCCCACAAATCTCACAATTGAAATCCATGTCCAGTCCTTTCAACTTCCAAAGCCAGTACGGAATTGGTCTTCCGTCAGGGCCTGTAGGCAGTTTGAGCGGGTTTTGAATACGGCTACCATTTTCGTCCTGCGAGTCCGAATCGTTTTGGTCGTCCAATCGATCAGACTCGTCTTCGTTGTCGTACTCATAGTCGGAAATGTCTATAACCTCCTTGAGTTCAAGTTGTTTTTCTCTTGTTGTAAGCAGCTTAAATCTTTCTGTCTCATTTTTGGTACTTTCCAGCTGCTTTGATAGCACCTTCAAAAGCTCTGATGCAACATATTCGAGTTTTGCGACAGCGAGATTATCGCTCTTTGCAAGGTTCTTCTTGTGTTTCTTACCCGAAAGATGCGAGTTGTATACAGAGCTTTTAGCGAAAGACTTCGCGCACGCTGAGCAGTAGACGCTTCCGTCCTGCTGCGGTGTTGGGCTTGTCAAACGACTCTCGAAGTCACTTTCGATCTTGACGATGGATTTTTCAGGAGAGCTGAGAGGCTGGATTTTCACCCAGTACTCTTTCAAATAGGAAGACAGCTCCTCCAAATACGCAGTGTACAGCTGTGAGGATTTGTCGAGGTTATCGTCGTCGAACTTAGCGACACTGTCAAGATAGGCGGAATATGAGGGGATGTTTTCGACTTGAAATGATTGTTTTCTGGGTAAGTTTAGCCATAATTTGTACAGGTCGTTGAGATCGAGAAAACGGCCAAAAGACTCTTTAGGTGTGAAAATTTTGGACAGTTTGATAGTGGAGGAAAAAGAGCTCAAAATTCGTTTTCTCGATTTTCTCTGTGGTCCTTCGTCAGGGGTTGGTAGAGTTTGTTCGGTCGTCCACATATCGAACTGGGTCTGCTCTTCTCTGGCAATCTGATTACTGTTGAGTCCCATGGAAAAAAGTCTTTCGTGTTTGTTGACGGTCTCTTGGTAAAGTTCATCAAAGGCTTGCAAGATGTCTTCGTCGTTGTTCTTTTTTAGTTGAGTTAGCTCATCAGAATCGTTTCCCAGTAATCTAGAGAGACTGGTGCACTGGTTTTGATACCGTTCAATGAACTGTGCCACCTCGTGCTGCTGTAGAAGCGTCTGGCCGATCGGTCTTTTCTTCCCGCCAAGAACGCCATGGTCTTTTGCGGACTGAGCTGGACGGTAAACGTCTGGATTTCTAGCGATTCTGTTGGCCACTGCGAGCTCGATTCTCTCAAGTTCTTCAAGAGCCACGCGTTCTTCTTCAATTATCATGAGAGAAAGTGTTGAGACCAAAGTGGTGGTTGATAAGGATGATGAAGAAGAAATAAAGACGAAGAGGAGATGAAGACCGTAAGTAGATTTGAAGAAAAAAAAATATATATAAAGTTCAAACTAGAAAAAATATTTCAAATATTTCAACTCAATCAACTTGTTCAAATTGTAATGCATTGCATTCTCCTTTATCACCTTCTCTCGAGTGATTGAACTGCAATATGGTTACAGCGTGAGTAAAAGGGAGTCCCCAAACTTTTCAAACCTTTGTTACTAACCGCACACAGGGTTTTGTTTGTGCAAAATGCAACACCTACAACCATCACCACGTTCCACGACTTGATATCGAATGAACTCCCTCAATCGCTTGGACCATGGAACTTTGAGCTGAAAATTTTCCTCAACAACAAATTCTCGCGCCCAGCAAACATAGAGCCGGCACAGGTGCCCAACAGATACCTATACACTCTACAACTATCGTATCTCAAAAACCAGTCGATCAGTATTATCAACAACACCAAATCGATTGTGACAACAATTCCAAACTCCCAAAATGTTGTCAGAGCGATCGAGAACCAGACACGTGCGATAGAGACTGAGAATACCACAAACATTACATCTAGCCGCTCAAACAGCACAAATAATAGCGAAAGAGAACGCGAGAGTGTTCTCAATAAAAAGCTACTTGTACATATCAAGAATGGATGTTGTAACAATTTGAGTTTCGGTACTGACGAAAACTTTGACATGTTATTGATTACAAAACTCACAAGTTTGTGGACTATCAAACAAGTTATTAAAGGAGAAGGTGGTTACGGTTACATAATCAATGTTCCTGTTTTAGATAGCAGTGATCAAACATCTGGGTCGCAAACTGAAAGATTCAAGTTGAGAACGAGTAATTGTTTTCTTCACGGTCAATTCAAAGGATTTTTGATTGAAATTGAGCATCTCGACAACTTGGGCAATATTGACGCAACAACTAACGACGAAGCCGAGGCTAAAAACAATCTCATCCTGCGGTTCACAAATAGCATTAACAAGATCAAGAGTTTGATTGAGTACCACAAATTCCCCGAAGGTGATTTGTGTTTCAACGTGCTGAGTGAGTCCAAGCTGGATTACTTGAGCGATTTATGTCAGCAATACTGTGACGCTTTGCAATTTTAAGCGGTCTATATGTGTCTAAAACATATTTAATTGAAGATATCAAGAAGAAAAAAACACCCACCATTCCATCAAATTTCCGTCAAATAACCCTTTTCCCGTTGAATTCTGATTCTCACAGCCATTTTACTCTGTTCGAGAACTTGATCTCTGTCCGGAGCAGAAATCGTTCTGTCAACCTGTTCGCTCTGCTCGGTGTGTTCACCGCCGTCCATTCTCATGAGAGACAAAGAAGGTTTGGTACGCAACGTTCTGCGTTCTCTCGTTGGCGAGGGATTGACGTTTTCAGAGTTGTATCTCGAGTGAGCGTTCGGTTTTGTAGGTGAAGCTGGAGGAGTCATGTTTGGGTCTGTTGGTTGCAACATGTTCATTCTAGACCGTTGGCTGTGCAAGACACGAGGTTGTACAGTGACTTTCGAGGCAGTTGGAGCGGTTAAAACCGTTTTTTTCTCCTTTGACTTGAGCGTTGCTTTATAGATTCTGTCTACTTGGACGTGGAATGCGAGGTTTTGAAGGTATGAGCGGATGATCTGTGCTCTATCATCTTTGGAGAACGGTTTGATTCGGCCCCCAACAGTAGATCGATGAGACCTCTGAGAGTCGAGAATATCTGTAAGGATGTCTAATTTCACATTTGGACTGACCTTGTGTTCTTTGTAGAGGGCAGATTTGTGGACGAGTACGTCGATGTACTCATCGTCAGAAGCTTCTGGTTTGAGGATGAGGAATTGGAAATTTGGGGCATTGAAACTGGGTAACTTGGAGAATTCTTTTGGGTTGTCACTGAGGATGAGACAGGCTCGGAATTTGTTCTTGGAGTAGTCGATAAGGATGCGATAAGGGTCGTTTAGCAGCGTGGACTCAAAGAGCCTGATGTTGTAGATGGTGTCGAGTTTTTCGTTGATGATGACGTCAGAGCTTGTAACGAGAGCGGTTTCTTCGAGTTCAAGTAGTGGGTTTTCAGGCAACCAATCGAAGGAGCAAGTCCCTAGTTCGGAGGATTTGAGGAATGGTGCCAAGTTGTAGATTTTGAATCTTTGAAACATATAAAGCAAAGATTTGATCTGGAGGTCGACGGAGTCCTCATTTGAGCCGCTGAGATACTTGGGAATATTGACGGCCACCTCTGTGTGTGACCAAAGGAAGCGAAACATGGTTGTTGTTGTGGTTTCGGGGAGGAGTTAGTGAGAAGTGAGGAGAGTCGTTTAGATGACTTAAGTGAGATTTGTTTTTTTGATGTGATGAAATTTCCGAAAGAGGTAAGAGGTAAATAGGTCGATCGACGCGACTAAAGAAGGGATTGCAGGAGAAGAAGAGTGAGCCAAGAGCATGGAGAAAGCTTGAGCAAGGCGAATTGCCAACCAGAAGTGACCCGGGGTACAAAGGTTGTCCACCCTGATGGGTGGTAACTCATTCGTGACAAGGAATTTTGACACTCGTTTCTCAGTTGCTCTCTGATTGTGGTCGATCGACGCAAGTTTTGGTTAGAGATATACCATCCTAAAGAGCTACGTTCTAGTGATTCAAAGAATGTAAGTGTGTGCTTACAACGAGCGCAAAACAAGCAAACAGCTATCAAACGAATTGTTTTGCTTGTTTTTCGTCTGGTCTCTCGCCCATACAAGACTCGTGGTGGCTCGTTCTGGAAATTTCACTAAATTCACTAACGCATGCGCGCAACCGTAATTGCGCAGTTATAAAAATTCACTTTACCCCAGCATATTCAACTAATCAAGCATACAGGTCTCAGTACAAACCTCGCATCACAATGGCAAAAGGTAACGTTTTGGTGGTTTCGAACCGGATTCCGGTGACAATCAAGAAAAAAGAGTCTTTGGATGGAGATGAAAAGCCAAAGTTTGAATATTCGATGTCATCAGGTGGACTGGTGACGGCGTTGCAAGGACTTAAAAACCCATTTCAGTGGTACGGATGGCCTGGATTGTCAGTTGAGGACTCCGAAGCACGTGAAACAGTGGAACAAGATCTCAAAGAGAAGTTCAACTGCTATCCAATTTGGCTGAGTGATGAGATTGCAGATCTGCACTACAATGGATTTAGCAACTCTATTCTATGGCCACTTTTCCATTACCATCCGGGTGAAATGAACTTTGATGAGTTGGCATGGGCTGCTTATATTGAGGCTAATCGGTTGTTTTGCGAGACAATTTTGGGTAAAATCAAAGATGGAGACTTGGTTTGGGTTCATGATTACCATCTAATGTTGCTACCATCGATGTTACGCGAACGTTTGGATGCAATTGGCTTCCATAAAGTGAAAATAGGATTCTTTTTGCACACACCGTTCCCATCGAGTGAAATTTACAGGATTTTACCGGTGAGAAAGGAGATTTTGGAAGGTGTATTAAGTTGCGATTTGATTGGTTTCCACACCTATGATTATGTGAGACACTTTTTGAGCAGTGTTGAGCGAATTTTGAAAGTTCCAACGAGTCCGCAAGGAGTGAATTATCGTGATCGAGAGGTGACTGTGAGTGCCAATCCGATTGGAATCGACGTTGATAAGTTCTTGAATGGATTGCAAGAGCCTGGAGTTCAGCAAAGAATTCAACAATTGCAAACCAGGTTTGGTTCTGAAGTGAAGTTGATTGTTGGTGTTGACCGGTTGGATTATATCAAAGGTGTTCCACAAAAATTGCACGCTTTTGAGATTTTCTTAGAGAATCATCCAGAATGGATTGGTAAAGTTGTTTTGATCCAAATTGCTGTTCCATCTCGTGGAGATGTGGAAGAGTATCAGTCGTTGCGTGCCACAGTCAATGAGCTTGTTGGTCGTATCAACGGAAGATTTGGTACCGTTGAATTTGTTCCTATACACTTTTTACACAAGTCTGTGAATTTTCAGGAGCTGATTTCTGTTTACGCAGCTAGTGAGATTTGCATCGTTTCGTCTACACGTGATGGTATGAACCTGGTGAGTTATGAGTATATTGCTTGTCAACAGGAGCGTAAGGGATCATTGATTTTGAGTGAGTTTGCTGGTGCTGCGCAGTCTTTGAACGGTGCGTTGGTGATCAATCCATGGAATACTGAGGATTTGAGTGAGGCAATATATGAGGGTTTGACTATGAGTGAGGAGAAGAAGGCGGGAAATTTCAACAAGATGTTCAGGTATATCCAGAAGTACACGGCGAGCTATTGGGGGGAGAACTTTGTGAAGGAGTTGACTAGGGTGTAGTCGCCGAGTCATGAGCGGATCATGAGCAAATGACGGAGCTAAGCTGAACCACTCAGCCACACGACACAGCTAAACGGCTCACCAATTGCTTGTGATATTTATAGTGTTTTTAGAATCGCAAAATTATATCGTGTTATGAAAAGAACGAATGGGGAACAAACATTGGGCTGGGACTACTCATCAAATCAAATATTATTTGCTCTCCATTGACAAAACCAATGTTGATAGAGATTGAGGCAACTGCTAATTACTTCACATCACCTATTAACCAAGGTACCTCAATTCAGCTCATTCACGAAACTTAACGTTACACAAGTTGGGGCTTGCTCAAGCTGCTCGGTTTGCTGGAGACATGGTGAGCCGATCAAATGGTAAAGTTGTTCGAGTGTGGCATCGAATTAATTACTATAGCTTTTCATTACTCGCTTGAGATTCTTTTGTGATGTAGATTACGAGCACTCGTTTCGTTCTTCGTTGTCGTCGTTCATACTCAGCACATTGGTTAAGTCATTGAGCATTTCATTCATCTCATTCAGCAACTGACTCCTCACTCACGACTCGCTTGGCTCGTCGTTCGCTTGGCTCGTCGTTCGCTCGCCATTTTGCATTCGCGTCTGGCTGCAAAATTCTCATCTCCAATTCTCCCAAATCCATTCAACATTTTCTCCCATTGCCCCCTCAAAAGCTTCAGAGTCCACCATAACCACTCAAATCCAACAAGCACAGACTGAAAAAATCAACTCAATCATCTTCAACCAGTCTCTGTGCTTGCAAAACTCTGCTTGAACACCCATACAACAATTACAATTCACCAACTCCAAATCACAACCACCTCACACCACCAACCACCAACCAGAAATTAGCAACAAATAGCGTGCTATTCTTAGCCAACTGGTACTCTCATTTCCCCTATTCCCTCGCTCCCTCTTCCTGCAAACCGCCGGATTGGCATTGAGCAACCATGGGGCAACTGCTCTCACAACCAATCACAGAGAAAAACATCACACTAGTCCAACATGATCACATCTCTCATTCAATAGGCGAGATGCAAGGATATCGTCTCACAATGGAAGACGCTTATTGCGACATGAACGATACAATCAACCTGAAAGATTCTACCAATCTAAGAATTAACATTTACGGCGTTTTTGATGGCCATGGCGGTACAAGCGCGTCCAAATTTGTTAGCGAAAATCTACCATTTGTCTTGAGAGATGAACTCATAGACCGAATCAACAACCTTTCACAAGAGCAAACAACTCAACTCGCGCAAAGCTCAGATATTATCGACCTCATCAACTTCCCCCAGTTACTCAAAACTTCATTCATGCGTTGCGATTCAATGTTCTATCACAGACAGGGTAACAGCAGCGGATCAACAGCCGTGGTTGTTCTCATCTTTCAAGGCTACATTTTTGTTGCAAATTCCGGTGATTCCCGTTGTATTCTTAGTGCAAATGGTGCTACAAAAGCTTTATCTTTTGATCATAAACCGAAAAACTTAGGAGAACTAATGAGAATTCATAATGATGGAGGTTACGTCTCGTCAAACAGAGTCAACTCAATCCTCGCGCTCAGTAGAGCTTTTGGAGATTTCACATTTAAGATGCATAACAACAACAACCAATCAAGACGTCTTCTCGTCAAGGCGAATCCAAAAGTAAAATTCACACCTCCAGAAGAGTATCAAGTCACTGCAGAGCCCGATATTCTGATAAGAAACGTTCTTTCCACAGATGAATTTTTGGTGATTGCATGTGACGGAATATGGGATTGTTATAAGTCGCATGAGCTTATTAGTCTTATACGTCATCAGTTGTCTCTTGGTAAAAAGTTACCTGAGATCAATGAGCTTATTTTGGACAATTGCATCAACATGGCTAATACTATCACTGGTATTGGATTTGATAACATGACATTGATAATAGTGGCACTTCATGAGAGTTTTGATGATTTGAACGGGTGGTACGGTTTCATGAAGAGTAAAATTTTGGATGAGAGGTATGGTAGACTGACGAGCAAATAACGAGCAGAGCGAATAACGAGCCAATTAAACTAATTCCAGTCGTCAGTCATGCGGAATAAATTCATGTCGCTTGTCATGGTAAGCGAGTTTCTTCGTTTGTCTGGAGTGATTGATTGACGCTCGTCTGCCGGAACACTCCATCTACTGTATATGTCTATTGTGCACTTTTTTATTTATTCATTGGTTAATCTGAAACGACTAACGGCAACGAGCGAAGCAAGTTTGTCGAGAAATTTAGTAATACAACGAATGCTGAGTAAGTCATTCTGGAGCGAGTCTAGCGAGTCTCAAATAACCACAGCAAAGCATCATCATATCCAATAGGTATGTTAGCGGTGAGTAATAATTATAGTACAAGTAACCGACTACTGAACAGCGAGCGAGGCGAGTCTTGAAAAACAAAAACCAGTCAAGCTGTCCTCTTTTACTCATTCACCAATCTTCGATGACTCGCTTAGCCCGTCATTTGCTCGTTCGTCATTTGTTTCTCAATCCTCTCTGACACCTTCATCATCGCTTTCTCACCATAATTAACCCCAAACGACTCCAACAGCTTGAGCTCCCCCTTCAACCAACTCTTCAACACATTGGCCCTCTGCACCTCACCAAGTCTCGACGTTGGTAAGTTATCCACACCAACAAACGAAACAATATCAATCACTAGTCCAAAATAATTCAAAACCTGATTCACAATCAGGGGAACCAAAGAACTCAAGTTGCTGCTGCTGCGTGCGGTCTCAACAACTAAAATCACATAGTCCCCAGCCCTAAACACACAGCATCTAATTATACTAACCCTGCTTCCTCTTGAGCTGCTTCCGCTGCTACCAAGGCTGTTCCTCCTCTTTCCACCAGCACTCCCAACACCACCGACACTTCCACTGCCGCCCCCGGCGCTCGAATGTTCTCCACTCCCACCTCTGGCTCTGTCGGAGCTTGCTGGCAAAATAAACAAACGCTCAACTGCTGCCTCAACATCCCGAGCAAAAAATTGCATACCCATGACCTCAAACGTCTCCTCTATTTTACCCAGAGTGTACAGCAATTGTAGGTCAACCATCGCACCATTATTCTGCGTTTTGGAAACGTTGTGTAAAAATCCAAAATCACCTGTTCTCACATAGTGCAGGTCCTGGTTCCAGTTCTTGATCTTTGACCGGAACCGCAAGCGATCAAACTCATCCGAGTTTGCTTTCTTGCAGTAATCTGAAACAGTTGACTCAGAACACACCCAAATCTCGCCAAACTCGCCGACTCGACAGATCTCTAGGGTTTCTGGGTTCACAATCGCCAATTGCGTGTTGACAGGAACAATTCCACTATCTTGCAAATGAATCGAGCTTGGCGAGTCTTGGGGACTCACTAACGAAACATAGCCCTGAGACAGCGCCAACGGATCCAGCCACAGCTCTACAGGAGCAAAGGATAAGTACGACCGCAAAGAAATCATCGGGTTGTACATGTGTTGATAAACGTTCGATACCGACAAAGCCGACAAATCTGTTAATTGCATATGCTTCAAAAATCTGCAAACCAAATCACTCGATGGTCGGTCTTCCCATCCGACCATCAGATTCTTGAGGTTGGATAAATCGCACTTTTTGGGCTCAGAACTCTCAATCGCATGCTCCAACATCCGTTCTGTCAAAAACGCATTCTCAATCTTGTACTTGTCCAGACTCATGTACAACGAAGTAGGTGCAATGGCATAGTCAACAGGAGAATATAAATAGGTGGTGGTTCCCAAATAGATACCCAAAACCATCGCTTGCAAGAATCCCAACCCTGAACAATGTCTGACACAGCCCAAAAGCGGCCTCAGACTACTGATCTGACACGTTTCCTTGAGATTCTTGCACATCGCAAGTAGATTGGGATGCGACATCTTGGCTCCCGAGTAGTTGTGATCACTCGTCCACGAGATCCAAATCAGACACTCCTCAGAAGTCACCTTTCTTTTGGCACAAAATTGACTCATCTTGGCATACATCGTTTTGGCTGAAAGCATCAGTTTGGTGTGTTTCGAAGTGTTTCTGTACTTGGGCATTATCACCTTCTGTACAGCAGCAACAGCCTTCAACTTCGGACTGACGGGCTTGTTTTTGAGCATCGTTTCAACTTCATTATTCACGAAGATCGCTTTCACCTTGAATTCGTCAACAATTCTCACCAAACAAGCAGCGTCTTCGTCGAGCCGTGTCGGGTCAATTGGTGGAAGCATTATCACCACAAATCCAGCCAACCAGCATGCATACAGTGCAATGATCACCTCCTCTGAAAGAGAATACATAAGAATAACGTGATCACCTGGTAGCAAGTATTTCTTCTCAAGAATGTACGAGCAAACAGCGAAAACTCGTGCCTCAAACTTCTTCCAAGAAAGTGGTCTCGTTTCTTTGATGCTGGTTCTATCAATAGACGCATAAGCCATTTCGTCCGGCTGTTTCGACGCTCTCAACTTCAACAGCTCCAGAATCGTCGTAAAATCGGTCAACTTGAGGTTTGTGCGGTCATCCACACAGGTTTCACGCAGATCCAGTCCTGAATATTGCAGCTCCGCATAATTGAGAGCTTCTGCTCTCATTTCTGACGAGTATTTAGACCAAACTCCGCCCAGAATGTCGTCGCCCCGCGAAATTGCACTCACGGAGCTCTCGAAATTGAACTTCACATACACAGAAGCAATTTTACCTTCCATGAATCGTCTTCGACACAGCATATTGGCAATTTCAAGGCGACCGCTTCTCGGCGTCCGTGGGAGCACGTCCGGAGCAGTGATAAGAACACAGTATAACCGCACGTTTTGGGTTTTTTCGAGAATCTTTATGGCTCTCGAAGCAATATCGTCAAGCAAATTTCTGTCTATTCTCGAACCAGCAAGACTGTTCTGAGCAGATGCAGTCACAACCGCAGATGGAGACTCAATGATAACAACCGGCACATAGTCCTTGTGGATCCGGATGTTGAAAAACGAACAATCAGAAACTTCACTGATGTTTCTCGCAAGAGTCTTCACCAGATGACTAGAGTAATGATAACGATATTCTCTCTTGAGTGGTGGGACAAACACAGCCTCGCTCTTCTCTCCCTTCTTTTGCAGGGAATACTGGTCAAACCAGGTCACTCTCTGGCTGATTCTGTCCTCGTACATTCCCAGCACATATACTTTACCATTGTAGGTGAAACCAAGGAGTCCAGTTCTCACAAACTTCAGATTCAATATTCCTTCGTAATCAGAACATTCAGCTTGAAACACAGTCTGTGTTGCCTCTGCAAGACCCCAGAATCCACCAGAAATACAATGAGAGTCCACCCAAATCTCTCCGACCTCCATGGTCCCGCTCAAAAGTCTTGTCTCGGGATTCACAACCGCCAGTGTAGCATCTGGCAGCGGGTATCCAAATGCCCCCACACGTATATATTTCGATGATTCTCCGTGATCAGAGAATGTGGACCCTGGCGGGGGCCTGTCACTCACCACTTTGACTGTGTTGGTTGCCAAAGAGGCCATGTCAATCAAAACCTCCGAGAGACGCTCGTTATCGTCGTTATCGTCAAAAGCATCGTTGGGGAGATCGTCAGTTAAAGGCTTGTGGAAAACACAACCCAGATTCTCCTCGTTTCCTACCCAGTCTCTCATTGACACTATAGCTCCTCCATGCTCGTTGAGAGATAGAAGCGGGGCAATCACCCGTCGAGGGCTTTTGTGTCCAAGTGGTTTGAACCATCTGTCACTGAGCATGTCGTTGAACTCGCAGTCGACAATAACAGTGTTGATCAGACACCATTTAACGCACGAAAGGTCAACCTTTGTCTTCTTATTGAACGTTCTGGTCATTTGAGGGAATGCTTGATAGTTGTAAGCAACCTGTTTCAGACTCAGATAATCCGAAAGAATCACTGAGACTCTGTACTTTGAGATCATGTGCGCAAACAAACCAGCAATCTCCGTAGATCTTTGCGACGTCCAAATCAGCATGTTTCCAGTGAAAACAGAGAACAATGCCGAGTAGATCAAACCAATCGACTCTCTCGCATCCAACGTGCTCAGAAACACATTTCTAGACCGACTGAATTTAATGTCAGAGCGCACAAATGTTTTGAAGTCGTAATCTGGCATGCTTGTAAGTATGGAAACTAGCGACTTCATTTGGTGCATGATCGTTCTATGCGAGATAACAACACCTCTGAGCTCGCCAATCGAGCTCTTGGAATACTCAATGTACGCCAAATCGCTGATCTTCATCGCGGGAGGGTCCAATTGCTTCGACGTAGACTGGAAAAGACCCATGTCGGTTGTTCGCCAAACATCCATCCCTCTTGGCCAAAGACTGGCTTTGGAGCTATGTGTTTGCTTCTCAAAATGCTTGTACACGGAATCTGACATAAGACACAGATGCGACTGTGTGTCAGTCATCATTCGAACAAGATCTTTCACCGGAAGACCGCTGTTCATGGGAACCGCAACGGTTCCCGACAAGAAACATCCGTACAGAGCGACCATGAAGTCAATTATCTCAATGTTCTGGTATATCAGACAAACTCTGTCACCCGGGTACAGAGCAGCTTTGTTTTTGATTTTCTGTGCAATCTTCTCGGCCCTCAAATACAACTTCTCCCATGATATAGACTGTGATTCTTTACCTTTTGTGTCCACCACCAAAATGGCAGTTTCTTTCTTGTAGGTGGAGCCCCGGTGTCTAAGGATGCTGGGCAAATTTTCAAAAGCGCTTTCAGTCACCTCCTCCACATTTCTCGGGTCTAGGGGCTTTTGAAGGTCTCTTGGTGTATCTGTCTCTCCAACGTGTGTGTGCTCGGTAGCATAATAGTAGTCTTCATCGTAATTGAATGGTTGACTAAAAACAAGACTTTCGCTGTTATCTTCGGCAACATAAGAGCCTGTTTTGGACGCGGAATCAAAATCTGCTGTATTCTCGGAAGGGTTGGGCGTAGATGTTGAGGTCGACGAGCTAATCGTGCTGGTTGTCTTAGTCAGAGGCAGTTTTGGGGCCGACGCCGTAGAGGAAGATGTTGTCGATAATGTCGATCCGGTAACAGGAGCTGCCAAAGGAGCTGTTGTGATTGATTCCATAATCTCTTGTCGTTTTTTGAAATACCCCTTTTCGGTAAGGTAGCCATCTTGGAACTCCGCTATTAGTCGGAGCAACTGCTCTTCAATAGGCTGGGGACAATTCCTGGGTATAGTAAAATCCATCATCTTTGTACCAGTAACCTACTTAGAGCACGTGTGCTTCACAGACAACACCACTCAAGATATGTTTGTGTGTAGCGGTGTTCGGCTTCTCTATTGCAATGGTCCAGATCGTTATTCCTATTTATTTATTGAGAATTTAGTACCAACAAAAGTAGATTTTTTACGTCATCGCGAGGCAATGAAGATGAGACAGAAAAGAAATTTGTAGTGTACGGATGTTTCCTTTAGGGGAATCTCGCCGCGGGTTCGATTTTCCTGACTGATAATTCTCCATATTTGCCGCACCCAGACTCTTACAAGCCGAGCCTTGCTTGTTGCCAAAAATCATTCAATCTTATCAATTCAACCACAACCTCAAGATGGTCAAAATTCACTGCCTTGCCGACGTTTGTTTGATTCCAGTGAGTGAAAATTCAATCGAACAGCTATATAATGAAATACTAACCGATCCAAGATTGGAACCGCCACTCCTTCTGTCTCGGACTATGTGACTGCGGTTGAGAAGATGGTGAGAGAAAGCGGGCTTAAAAGTACACTGCACAGTGCTGGAACTACAATTGAGGGCGAATGGTCTGAGGTGATGGATTTGATTGGACAATTGCATGAAAAGGTGCACTCCATGGGTGTCTTCAGAGTCCAAAGCGACATCAGAGTCGGTACCAGAACCGATAAGTCCCAGACTGCTGAGGACAAAGTTAATGTTGTTGAGGAAAAGCTCAAAAAGCTCAGTTGAGAGTTTATATCGAAGTTTCTATTACAGAGATAGCACTGTTAATGATGTGAGAACACAACTCAGTATCGTAGGGGTTAGCATGTTTGACGTTTCTGCTGTGGAAAGTGAGTTTGTAACACTAGATAAACCAGCTGAAGAAGAACAAGTTGTCATAGACATATCCATCGAATTAGCAGAAGTAGTGCCCATAACCATTCCTGACATGTCCATGGAAGAATCAAAACTCTTGGAAGCTTCCATCGTACTTTTCCAATAGCTGTTGAGCAATGACAAAGTAGAAAATGACTTTAGCTCTACTTTAAGAGAAGGAAGTTTTTCGTCAACCTCCTCATCAGACTTTTGTCGAGTTGGTACACTGCAAGCCATCGTATGTTGGTCCACTCTTTGAGACAACAATAACGACACGAATTGACATGTCGTTGCATTATCTGTACTCATCGGCAATTCCAACACAAACAACCTGTAACGTGCCAGTTTGGTTAATTTTGTTGTACTTTGAGGGAAGAGTCACATCAGAAATACAGAAGTTACCCTAGCTCTAAAATCAAATGGTTCGAGGATAACAACATAAAAGTCATCCGTCGAGTCACAGTTATTCTATGGACAGAAATAAACTGCGCCAATCGACTTCTGGTGGTGCATATTGATGTCTAGAGGCAATCTTAGAGGGTTCCATTTATACCGAGCTAAAACGGTTTTAACGTCTCCACCACATGGACCAGTCAGTTGAGTGTCCCCAGTTCGAAGCCGATTATCTCTTCTGTAGACGGGATTGTAATATGTTTTTGCACAGAGTAAGTCAATGGTGCAATTAAGTGAATGATTTTGAACAACATTGTTGGGGCTGATGAGTCTTTACTCAGTTGTAAAGTGCCAAAAATCTTCCTGCCAAAAGACTCAAATCGTCTTTTATAGTAGTATTCCCAATGTGGACCGTTATACAGGTGAGCAAGTTGAACGGAATTGTGCCCTCAAAACAAACCAAGTGATCAAGGAAGATCACATATTTGATTTGCTTATATAAAGCCTCAAACGAGGATGCATAAATTTTTCAGGCAGTGAAATTTTTCAAGGGTGCGCATAAAAATGTGGGGTGCCAAAAAAAATATTCAAAACTATATTATCGTGATCTTTCAAACTTTTTTGCTGAGTACTTTTATTAGAAATGAAAAATTACAGACATAAGAAGTTATCATAGGTTTCCGATAACCATAGACTTGATGACGGTGTAGTCATCAATACCGTACTTGGATCCCTCTCTACCGAATCCAGACCAGCCCACACCACCGAAAGGCAGAGAAGCCTCGGTGATAGCACCAGAGTTGGCACCAACCATACCAGTGTTGAGAGCCTCGCCGACTCTGAACACTCTAGCGTAGTCCTTCGAAAAGAAGTATCCAGCCAAACCGTACTCGGTATCATTAGCGAGCTCGATTACCTCTTCCTCAGTCTTGAATTTGATGAGCGGAACGAGTGGACCGAAAGTCTCCTCGCTGTTGACTGCTGCTGTTTTTGGAACGTCGCTCAGCACAGTTAGTTGATGGAAGTTAGGACCAAGGGAAGTCTCAATTTCTCCACCGGTGAGAACCTTGGCACCCTTGCTCACGGCATCCTGAATGTGCGAAGTCACCTTAGCGACAGCTCTTTCGTGAATCAATGGACCGTGGGTAATTTCTGGGGCAAGACCGTGTCCCAATCTGAGCTTACTAACAGCCTCCACGAGTTTTTGAGAATATTCTTCGTAGATTCCCTCTTGAATGTACAATCTATTGGCGCACACACAGGTTTGACCCGACTGTCTAAGCTTACAAGCGATGGCACCCTGCACAGCAAGATCAATGTCTGCGTCGTCAAAGACAATGAATGGGGCATTTCCACCAAGTTCGAACGAGATCTTCTTGAGAGTCGAGGCTGATTGGCTCATCAGGAGCTTTCCAACACCTGTAGAACCTGTGAAGGAGATCTTCTTGATTAAAGGCGATTGACAGAGCAAAGTTCCAACTTGCTTGGTTCTCTCTTGGTCGACTGGAACCACGTTGACGAGACCCTTCGGGAAACCGGCCTGCTCGGCAAGAGCCGCAACGGCAAGAGCAGACAAAGGAGTCTCTGTGGCAGGTTTGATCACGGCGGTGCAGCCGGCAGCAATTGCTGCACCCAATTTTCTGGTGATCATAGCAGCTGGGAAGTTCCATGGGGTGAGGATACCGACAACTCCAATTGGTTGTTTGTAGGAGATGATTCTCTTAGAAAGATCCGATGATGGAATGTTGTCACCGTAGATTCTAGGAGCCTCCTCTGAGAACCATTCAAAGAACGACGCAGCGTACTTGACCTCACCTCTAGAGTCAGCAAGGGCTTTACCGTTTTCAATGGTGATAATTCTGGCAAGGTCCTCGGCATTCTCAGTCATGAGATCAAAGAGTTTTCTGAGCAAATACGATCTTGCTCTTCCCGAGGTTTCCTTCTTGAATTTTTCAAATGCAATCTTTGCATCTTTGATCGATTGCTCCACAACTTCAATAGGGGTGTTGACCACTTCAAGCAATTTTTCACCAGTTGCTGGATCTTCCACAACGAAAGTGTTGTCTGCGGTGTTGATCCACTCGCCGTTGACGAACGCACCAGTCTTGATGAGACTGATGTTCTTGATGCCGTATTTCTCCGCAAACTTGTTGATCTCCGACTGTGAGGACATTTTTGACTTGTGGCCGTAGTTGGTTGCTACATAAACTCAATAAGGGACCCTAAACGGTTTGCTGCAGGGCGGCTTGCTATGTATTTATATGAGGGAAGTGATCCAAGCGGTAAAATCCCTCAATCCGTGGGGTTACCGCGGTCCTCTAGCGACAATCTGGCTCCCGCGAGCGGGTACACAGACCCGCTAAGCTGGAGCGCGTGGTCTATCGACTCTTTAGGAAGTACCCGCTACTAGCGGGTTAACTGTGGTTTTGAGCACGCGAGCGCGCGAGAGCTCGCAAAAAAGCTGGTCGATCGGCTTTATCGACCCGTTATATTGGCAGTCCGGCGCGGCTGCCCTCGCTTGCCTAAACAGGTAATTCCAGTTTTTTCCGCGACGGTTTTGCAGCCCCGGTGTCTAGTTGTCGATAAAACTCCAATCAGTCACCTGTATATATATGTCATTGAAAATTTTTCAAACTTAACCATCAATCTACTATCATTTTCTTCTGATTCACGCTATAATCATACAAATTACAATATGTCTAAAGGAAAAGTTTGTTTGGCCTACTCCGGAGGATTGGACACCTCTGTGATTCTCGCATGGCTCTTGGAACAGGGCTACGAAGTTGTCTGCTTCATGGCCAACATTGGTCAAGAAGAGGACTTTGCTGCCGCTGAAGAGAAGGCACTCGCCATTGGTGCTACCAAGTACGTCTGTGTCGATGTCAGAAAGGAGTTTGTTGAGGACGTTTTGTTCCCTGCTGTCCAAGTGAATGCTATCTACGAAAATGTTTACTTGCTCGGTACCTCGCTTGCCAGACCAGTCATTGCTAAGGCCCAAATCGACGTGGCCGAGAGAGAAGGCTGTTTTGCTGTTTCCCATGGTTGTACCGGTAAGGGTAACGACCAAGTCAGATTTGAACTCTCCTTTTACGCTCTTAAGCCAGACGTCCAAGTGATTGCTCCATGGAGAGACCCAGAGTTCTTCGAGAGATTTGCCGGTAGAAAGGACTTGCTTGAGTACGCTGCTCAAAAGGGCATTCCTGTCACACAGACCAAGGCCAAGCCATGGTCCACCGATGAGAACATGGCACACATCTCCTTCGAGGCTGGTATTTTGGAGGACCCAGACACCACTCCACCAAAGGATATGTGGAAATTGACTGTCGATCCAACCGACGCTCCAGAAGCTCCAGAAGACTTCACCGTCGTGTTCGAGAAGGGTATTCCAGTTAAGCTCATTTTGGCTGACGGTAAGGAGGTTACCGACCCTGTCGAGCTTTTCATCACTGCCAACGCTATCGCCAGAAGAAACGGTGTTGGTAGAATCGACATTGTTGAGAACAGATTCATCGGAATCAAGTCCAGAGGTTGTTACGAGACCCCTGGTCTCACTTTGCTGAGAACCACCCACGTTGATCTTGAGGGTCTTACTCTCGACAGAGAGGTCAGAGCCATCAGAGATGGCTTCGTGACCCCATCTTACTCCAAGTTGCTCTACAACGGTATGTACTTCACTCCGGAGTGCGAGTACGTCAGAGCCATGATCGCTCCATCGCAAAAGACCGTCAACGGTGTTGTCAGAGCCAGATGTTACAAGGGATCTCTTTCTGTCCTTGGTAGATCTTCTTCCACCGAGAAGCTTTACGACGCTACCGAGTCTTCCATGGACGAGCTCACTGGCTTCCAGCCTCAGGAGGCTACTGGATTCATTGCTGTCCAGGCCATTAGAATCAAGAAGTATGGTGAGAAGGCTAGAGAGGATGGTAAGCCGCTCACTTTGTAGATTTCTTGATTACCCTACCGAGCTTTTTCCACATATAATATAAAGTAATAATTCTTTTCTGTCAATTATTCTTATGTGACATTATAGGCGCTTGACTAAGTAAAAAGCTCATCGGACCAAGTTAGTTGAGCCAAAAAAAAAAAAAAAAAAAAGCGTTGGAAAAATAGAGGCAAATAATTCAAGGGCCAGACAAAACAAGTTGACAAAGCTATTGTAACTTGGGTATTCGACGTGGTTTTCGAGCGTTGTTTGCTACACAAGGACACTTGATTAGAAACGCTGGCACTTCTGTAGTGACTAGATTACAGACAGTATAGAAAGACGTGGGAACAAGCAGGACTTGAACTACTAATAATAACACATCAGATTGATCAATATGACGGAAAGAGGCCCCGACCAATGGTTCGAAGACATCAAAAATTGCAAAGCTCTACCAGAAAATGACATGAAACAGCTTTGTGAGAGGGTGAAGGATCTTTTGATGGAGGAGTCTAACATTCAACCGGTGCGTTCACCAGTGACGGTGTGCGGAGACATTCATGGTCAGTTCCATGACCTCTTGGAACTGTTCAAAATTGCAGGTGGTTTCCCGACGGGAACCAGTTTGAGCACGAATTACATTTTTTTGGGAGATTATGTTGACAGAGGATATTTCTCGTTGGAAACGTTCACCTTGCTCATGATACTCAAAGTTAAATATCCACAACATATCACACTTGTTAGAGGAAACCACGAGTCGAGACAGATCACACAGGTTTATGGCTTCTACGAAGAGTGTCTCAACAAGTACGGGTCCACAATGGTGTGGAAGTACTGTTGTCAAGTGTTTGACTTTCTCACGTTGAGCGCCATAATAGATGGCAAAATCTTGTGCATCCACGGTGGACTCTCGCCAGAAATCAGAATGCTTGACCAGATTAGAGTGTTGAGCAGAGCACAGGAAGTGCCGCACGAAGGAGGTTTCTGTGACCTTGTTTGGTCCGACCCAGACAACGTGGATACCTGGGCAATCTCTCCGAGAGGTGCCGGATGGCTGTTTGGAGCCAAGGTGGCAAGAGAGTTCAATCACATCAACAACCTACAATTGATTGCCAGAGCGCACCAGCTGGTGATGGAAGGCTTTAGATACCATTTCCCGGATAAAGACGTGGTCACCGTGTGGTCCGCTCCGAATTACTGCTACCGTTGCGGTAACGTGGCCAGTGTTATGAAGGTTGATGATAGTTTGAATGTCAATTTCCAGATATTCAGTGCTGTTCCTGATGACACCCTGAAAATCAATCCATCCAAGACCCAGAAAAATGGTAACGAATACTTTTTATGATTGTTGTCTTCTTTTGTAATTTACGACTGTTTGATGAATTCTTTTCTTTATTGCGATTTAGGTACATCTTTCTTCTTGTTTCTGTTTGGTGGCGCAGAAGGCGAAAAATTCAATCAGGCAACTTTTAGTCATGGAATACACAAACGACGAGCGAAGCTAATTATAAGCGCAGCGAATCATTTGCTAGTCAGTAATAATGGAGTGTTTCACGAGTGACGAGCAAAGCGTGCATGTCGCTTTCTCAATCATGTCACTGTGACAATTCATACGCCACATCGTTATGCGCCACGTTTTCAGCAGTCAAAGATACTGCACAGCCAGTGCAAGAACGGCTTCAAGACAGTTTGAAGTTGTGATAAACCAAATCGCCGAACAAAACGTGGTCACCGAATTGTCTCACTTAACTAGTTAGTGGTAGGTACGGTACACACTATCTGTGCAAGGATGTTAATTCAAGCAGGGAAAATTAATTGTCAGAAAAAAAAAAACTAATCATATTCAATAAATGCATTATGTACTAACCACACAAAACACCCCAACAGCATTTGTTTCAATTCCATGGCTTCATTCAGTTTTACAACATTTTGATTAAACATTCAATCTTGGTTCTTGAAGGCAATCCATTGCTAAGTCTTTGAGAAAACATTCAAACACTCCAAGCCAGAGCCGGAGTTTACCTCTTTTGCAGCAAAGATATTCTGATAAGAATGTCGCCTTCAGCAGACTACTCAGCAACATCAGGCAGCTCCGCAGAGCTGGACGATAGCAAAAACCTATACGATGAAGTCATGAAACATCGAATTGGCAAAACAGACAACAAGGGAGAGCCGGAAGTTGCCGGATTCGAATCCGGATCGTGTTCTCTATCTAAACCGGAACTCGGAATGTATCCAACATATAGGCCTGGAAACAGGGTTAGATCTCCATTATTTATTCCATTGCAAAAAAGATTAGAAACGTTGGCAGTCTTCCTACACAGCAGCTCTTTGATTGTTTTGCCATTCTTTTTCTTCTTCTTTTGGTGTTTCCCAGTGCTCTGGCCGTTCATGCTGATTTACACTTTCAGATTCTTCCTGTGGGATAAAACTCCTTCGAATGGTAAAGCTTTGACAAGATATTCTCCTTATATGAGAAGTTTGACGCTTTTCAAGTATTTTGCCAGTTATTTTCCGGTCACCTTCCACAAAACTACGGATTTGGAGCCAACATTCACTTATGAGCAAGTCGAAATAGAGATATTCGACGTCCCCTACCCCTTGGATAAAGTACTACCGTCAAAACTACTTCTTAGTTTACACCGTTTTGGGATAGTTGGGATGAGAAAGACAATGACCACCAAACAAACCAGAACGGGCCCAAGATATGTCTTTGGATATCACCCTCATGGAGTCATTGCCATGGGAGTTACAGCTGGTCTGACAGTCGATGGTGCCAATTTTACGCGACTGTTCCCGGGAATCACAGTCTTTGTTACCACGTTGGTCAATCAGTTCCAATTGCCATTCTACAGAGATTATCTAATGAGCTTAGGTGTGACTGCTGTCACGAAAAGAAATATCTCGTCTTTACTCAAACAGGATCAGAGTCTGGTTATCGTGGTGGGTGGTGCAACAGAGAGCTTGCTAGCCAAGCCAGGACTCAACTCTATTGTGCTCAATAGAAGAAAAGGATTTGTCAAGATGGCGCTGGAAGCCTGTGGCAAAAGTCAAAGTGGAGAAAGGAAAGATGGTGGAGATGATATTTGTCTTGTTCCGATGTATTCGTTTGGTGAGAACAACATCTACGATGTTTTCTATACCAATGATGCAGATTCATCGAATGGAGACGATGGCCACATAAAAAGGACGCTGAAGTGGTGCCAGTTGTGGTTAAAAAAAAATGTTGGATTCACGTTACCGATCATTATTTCAAGAGGAATATTCAACTATGATTTTGGTCTCCTACCTTACAGAAGGTCGATAGATGTTGTTGTTGGCTTGCCGATACCCATCAAAAGATTGAACGGCTTGGAGCCGCAAGACAATATTACCCAGGAAGAGATAGACCATTATCATAGAATATACGTGGATTCGCTGAAAAAGCTGTTTGATCAGCATAAGGACAAGTACATGACTAAGTGGGATCGCGAATTAGAAATCGTCGAGTAGCTATTTGACAACTTGAGACACTCGGCTCAAATTTGATTGTTGCTGATTTGCAGATTACTTTGAATCTGGAAGTCTTTTTCAGGCCCATTCCATGCCCAATTGGTAGACGAAGAATTTTGGAGTCTATTGAAGCTAACTTAGATAAATCAATGCAATTCTGAAAAGCGTTTTTGAGTTTTAGCGGATATCGTAGAGGAAATGGAACTTTAGTTCCCATAAAAAAATCCACTTGTTCAAAATGCGGTGACACCGGCACGTGAAATGACTCACGTGACTGAATGTTTTCTGGCGGTGCTAAAAATACATTTTTTGCGAGTCTCTCGCAAGCACTCGACACATTTTCCTAGTCACTGCTACTGTCCTTGAAACTGTCAGAGGTGCAAAAGTCTCAGACATAATCTCTCATCCCATCAGTTTTAACTGAGGAGGTTTGGTGAGTATGTTAGCTAAGGCTTGTTTTGATGAGCAACGCACCGGATACGATGTGTCTTGTGGTGCGGCAAATCTCGATTCAATGAGCACTGCCACAACAAATGAGTTTCTACTACAAGGAGTTTGAATGTTGGGGGATAATTGTTATCAGGGGAAACCACGTTCTCTTGTATTCATTCTGGTGAATGCCAATTCTATTGAGGCAACTACAGATGGTGTAGAGATGTCATGGCTTCAGAATATTTTCCAAGCTTCTTGGAATGAGGCACATGTCTTTCTGCAAAGCTCAAGCCTACAGAAGAGCGGAATGCGGGTTCTGAGACTGTGGTGGGTTATGAGGTTGGTAAAAAAATCAGCTAAACCTCCCAAAAAACAACGATTTGTCTCGATAAACTTGGAAAGCAATTCCTCAACGATACAAAAATCGAGTATACATTCCCAAGTGTTTTACCTTATCAACTGAGCGTGTAAGCTACCGAGAGATACTTATATGTTAATAATGATTTTGTTGAGAGTATCGCTAGATTTGCTATGTGCTAGAATTTAAATTTTCCCAAAATCTAATATTGTTTCCAAAGTTAAAATCAGCGCATTCAATACGAACTTGGCTGTAATCATATTTCTGGAGTGTAACATTGCACTGTCGGAGGTCATCAATAAGTATAAATGAATGTTGAATCAATGAAAAGCTTTTTGCTCTTCCACCAATGTAGAGTGACACTACTGATCATGAAGAACTTACGATGACATTGATTGACCATATGCTCTCCCGAAGTAGTTAGTATTTGTGGCGATCCATAAAATGACACGCTTTGCTTGTTTGAGTTGGAGAAACTTCTGTTCGCGTTTTCAAGGAACTCTTCACAGTAGGGGGGGGGAATGAAATTGCAACAAACTTTTTCATAGACGATCGCTAAGTTATGTTCAATTTTCGTCCCGGATCTTTTCTCTCTCCAGTTATTACTGATACTGACATACTGTTAAAACTTCAACAGTTGTTTTGAAGAACCTTGATGAATACTGAGTAATAGACAACAAATGTTCTCTTCAACTAAAGAAGAAATGTATATAGTCGAGTTGTCCCAGGATTATTTGGAAATTAACTAATCGGTGAATAATCATTAGGACTCTAGAAGTCAAGGGCACTTCAACCATGGAGCCAAACGGGTTGCGTCCATGGTTGCTAAACTGTACAAGACTTATTATTGAAAAAGGGTGGCTGGTTAATGAGAGATAGGCTAGTTCGTGGTAAAGAAGTGAGCTCTTTATCTAACTACAATCGTCAGAAAACCCGGCATAAGTCTTCATTTTGAGCAGGACTCATCACATCATTGTACTTTTACCGTTGTTCTACCTCTGGCTCACTACACAGTTGACTACTGTTTTTTCTTCAAAGTCACCACTTCGGTAACAGTCCCAGAGTGAGGTGGGCCTTTATCATCCTACCCCTCATCTGCATGACTTTCCACAACCACTTTTCACTGATTTGAACCTGTATTGGACGAACTTTGTTTGATAGTGTGACAAAACAATTCTGAGGGACTCGATAAGCAGTTTACTTGATTGTTTTCGAAAGTCAGTTATTTTTTGAGCACGAATTCTTGATATTCTGTTTACTCGTGAAAAATCTCTTCACAATTTTGTTTCCACGGCCTCCTTTGAACATGGTCATAGTGTACATCTTGAGGGATTGCGGAACGAAGCAAAACCTTCAGTTAAAATCAGAACAATACGTAATAGGCAAAAACGCTAATTTATTTGCAGATACTGGCTATTGAAGTGAGATGTGTCTAGTAGAAAGTTTACAAGTTTGGGAGAGATTCGGAAATCTGAGAACCTTTTCTGGGGCATTTTCGCAAAAAGGGTTTCACTGATGGGTCTGGAGAACTGTCAGTTACTATATACAATGATCAACTTTCAATATTCAGCTTTAACGAAATGATACTCTTCTTTTCTCAAAAGAGCTTTACATCAATCTCCTAACGCTGTATTTTCATTTGCTTCGTGACCTCATCAAAAGGTTTTCCTCCTTCTAAAAGATAATTCATCACAGGTAAGATAGGAGTGTAGAGGAAATCCATCCCTGACTCTATTTCAAGCTTCCTGACTGAAATCTTTGTTTTACCTCATGAGGCGATGTTTCCTGGGTCAGCAGCTAGTGCTCAACAAGCAATGGAATACGATTGTTCAATAGTAAGTGCTGGTCACCAGTAAATAAGGGCGACCGGAACATAAACGACTCTTATGTCGTGGAAGATAAGTTAAGACAAGTCAAGTATATATCAGGACGAAGCCTAAAGCTATGATATTATTTCAGCTGTTATCATTGATATGGGTAAGTTGAAGAAGTTGCTTTGCATGGACCATGATGACAGCTGGCACCTTGGAAGATAGTTTTGAATCACTATTTCTCAGAACTGCCAATGACTTCGGGGTCATAATCGGTAACAAATTTTCAAGGAATGGAGTTTGAGTTTGATCACTGTGGTTAATGTCATCGCTTTTTTCTAGATTCCACAATAATTGCAGGGGAAACAAGCCAATGTGATTGTAAAGCATGCGGACCAGATTAGGATATTGAATCATCTGAATAGTATGGTCAGGTAGTCCAGTAGTATGATCTGATTCATAACTCACGTTTTTCTTTGATTGACGAAGTGAAGTTTGTCGAAACTAATGCCGCCAAGTCAGTCAGAAGAGAACTGTCCCGTGTTCAGAAGGTATGATTGCCAAAAAAAATGACAGCCGTGGGGTTCGAACCCACGCCTCCGAAGAGACCAGGACCTTAACCTGACGCCTTAGACCACTCGGCCAGGCTGCCATCTTGGTCCGAAATTGCGGCACTTTCATATGTGAAACCAAATAGTTGAAATGGTCGTTTTGAGTTCAAGTTTACCCGAATACCTACTTTTGGGTTTTAAATGAACGATTACCGATTGCCACAGTGCCAGTCATTAGAAAGGTAAAAAGATGGAATGTTTTTTTACAATCGATCTAGCGGCCTCTTTATCTTTCTGAGTGGTCTCAAGAAATTCGAAGGCTGAATGGTTCTCAATTGATGCCTGACCGCGAATTCTCCCCGTATGTGAATAGGAGCCTCAGAGCAATATAATCTATGAGCAGTTCCTCCAAAATGAGGCAGAGAAATAAAGTTCCTCGTACGCGGAAATCCAGTTATCGAGTGAGAAAGCTTTTATCGTGCTAGGGAGAATATTTAATCCTCTCAAACTTGTCGTAAAACCCTCGGTCTTTGCTCAATCATTTCAAAGTTTTGAAAACGTTAAACCTGCATCATCTTTTCTGGCACCCAACATTCAAAAAAGGCCACTTGCAGCCAGCGAAACAAAGATCTGTAATAAGTTGAGCTTCAGTATGTCTTGCCTGAACATTCATGATTGTCAACTAATTGTACCAAGATGATATTGAAAATAATGGTATAATGGATGCTTCATCCGACTAAAGTAAACATTCATATAGCCAACTTATTGGGAATGTTTGCGAACAAACTAGTGTTTGAAAATAATGATTCGAACTCTCGAAGTCAAGAGTCCTAGATAATGACTCCAAATGGTTTGTCTTCCCAATTCCTAGATTCGCTAAATTCCATGGCTTGAACTTCATTTTTCAAGTCTGATGGGAGTCTTTTCAAATAAGAAAGAGACTGGTTGATAAGAAGTGGCCGGTTTGTGAGTGGAGTTTCAAGTTCACTTAGAGGTAATCTGTTTTTGAATTCCAAGATGGCTAGCGACGCTTGTGGAGAATGAGGAAGTGAACATTGCTAAGTACAATATTCAACACCCTAACATAGTTCACAATGTGATTGTCTTCATGTTCATCATCTCTCTGAACATGACAAACTTTGTTTGAGCCAATCCTTTAGTGAGAACATTTGCGATCAAATCATCTGTAGCCATACCTTTCAGATCTAAACTCCCTTCTGTCAGTTTGGACCGAATGTAATGAAACCTAACATGTTTTTGGTTCTGTCGTTTGAGGTCGGAGGCTGTGCCAACGCAATACATTTGATGTATTTTCACGGATGACAGAAAATTTCTTCAGTGTCGCTTGCAAATGATCAAGAATTTGCCTCACCAAAGCAGTTTCTTCAGAGCAACTACTTCAATTCAGTCGTAGACAAAGCAAAAATTGGTTGTTTTCTGGAATTCCAAGTGATAGGAGGGCCAGCCAGGATGAAGACATATCCAGAAGTGGACTTCAGTTCTACCTTGTCTCCAGCAAAATCAGCGTCACTGTACCCAACAAGCTCAAGCAATGACTCAGAGATGTAGGTCAAATCCAAATCCATGGTTCCTTTTAAGTGTCTCAGAACCTGCTTAGCAGCTTTTATGTGAACCTCCTTTAATGCACTTGAATATCTGCTCAGTGATGAGACGGCATACGTAATATCAGGACAGACTGTATTCGCAGCAGATATCAGCTTCCCTACCATGCTGCGATAACCAGAGTGTTTCAAGAACTGGCTCAGCAGCAATGACGTTGGGTGACAGATCAAGTCCTGGGACCACTGGGCTAGAAACCGGATGGTAGCTCAACATTTGAAAATCAGATAGCATATCATGGATGTAACTGATATAACGGTGAAGCGGAAACAATCTACCAGACTCCGGAGTGATTTTCACATCAAGAAATTTCTTGCTAAGGCCGAGGTCTTTTGTTTCGAATTCAGAGGCAAGAACCATTTTGGCGCAGGCGACCAAACGATTGTTGTTGAAGATGAGCAACAGGTCATCAACGTAGAGATCAAAAAACAGTCGTGATGTGGTGTCTGAGCTGACGTATGAGTGAAATCCTTACTCAGAGAGAGCTTTCATAGAGCAAGCCTTGAGCAACACAGAGTCAATTTTCTTATTCCAGCATGATGGAGACTGTCTCAACCCATATAAAGGTTCTTGCAAACGGCAAAGTTTATCTTCCTGGCCGGTTAGTTCTTATTCCGGTGGTTGACGCATGTAAGTTCCTTCAGTCAGATCGTCGTTCAAAAAGGCGGTAGTAACATCCATTTAGTGAATTTTAAAGAATGATTGTGCAGCGAGAGCAAGCAAAAGGCGAATACTCTCATACCTAACCACAGGACTAAACGTCCCAGTGTAGCCCAGTCCCGGAATTTGTCGAGAACCTTGGGCAGCCAGCCAGCCGTGCTCTCTTTTCGGGAGGGTTAGTGGCAATCTTAAATGTCAAGACCAAGCGGCATCCAGGTGGTAGATCCACCAACGACCAGGTCTGGTTTTTCTTTTGAGCAAGCATTTCTGCATCAGCGGCACCTTTTCAGGAGCGACCATCGGGCCTCGCCATAGCATCTTTGAAAGTGGTTCGTAAAGTAGAATCATCAGCGACAACAAATCTCGCAAAACGCCTTTTGGGGTCATGGGCCATACTCGCATCAGTAACAATCGAAATATCCGATTTTGACGGACGACGAGTCGCATCACCTGAGTGCCCAGGAACAAGCGTTAGTGGCTTTCTCCCTGGTGACAAGGAATGTTCTACCGGCACTTGTGGCCGTGAGACGATGGTGCGAACATTAGTCGCAGGAACCAAGGGTTCTGTAGATGGCATCGACTAGAAGTGTAAGTTCTGTCTCCCTGCGAGTGACGGTGCTGAACAGCTGCCCGTTTTCGAGAGTTCTATGAGCCATGTCATGAACAGTGTTGTTCAGAAGACGATGTCCAGAACAGTTTCGGACAGTTATTTTGAAAAGGGCTGGCGTGCTTTGGAAGTCTTCAAGCGGGATTTCAAGGTCATGCCAAAGGAAGTTAGGTATGCTCAGTTGATAGCATGTTGTGGCTTATTTGTAAACTCATAACTCTCATCAAAGGAAGTTATTGAGCAGGCTAGGGAGTTTGGGGCCAATCTCCTTCCACAATTAGGAATTGTAAGCGACTGTAGGGAGGAATGGTCGGCTATGATCATGTTGTCTCATACACGGAATCTCGGGTATGAAGATCGGGTGTTTGATCGGGAGAGTCAAAGGTGAAGCTCTCTCGGGTTCTTCAGGATATTCAACGGAAACCGACGATCGTGCAGAAGCCAGTAATGAAATCAGCCACGACCTGGGTGAATGATAGTTTGGGAAGAAATCTCGGGAAGGATATCACGTGCTATCACTGTGGCAAGAAAGGATATGTCAAGAGACTGTGTCCGCATAGACAGGCTTTGAGAACAATTAAAGCCGGAGAGGATGCCAATCTCCATATGCTGATGCCGGTAGAGGTGGATGTTGAGTCTGCGTTGCAGCTCGAGTGTTCCAAACAGGCTGTGGGACCAGCCCATGGTAGAAAATCGGGAGATGAAGATAACCCGCAGATTCCGGATGGAGAGAGGTATGTATTGGATAGTGGCGTTACATGTCACGTGTCCAATAACATGGCCCATGTTATCAAATTGCGCCCAGTGAACCTGTATCGGCTGGTGCTACAAAGAATCTGATTAATATCCCCCAGACCACTAAGACTTGAGGTCATGTTTCAAGTCGAGATGACAAAGGAGCTTATGTCAAAGAATATAATAAGATGTGTGCCAAACGAGAAGGCAATGTATATGTGACGTTGGCAATTAGGTAATCACAAGAAGTGATGGCTGTGAAGACAGTGGATTATCATTCATGGTTGGGTCGCCCTTCAGACAAGGTACTGGCCAGGCTGGGCTATCCTTCGTCTGGCCCATGTCAATCATGTTTGAAAGGGAAGGCGGAGAAGAAAGTTTCCCAAAGTCTTCAAACAGGCACCAGTGCTCCACTACAGTTGATCCATATGGATCTGTGTGGCCCAGTCCCAATCGAAAGGCTTCGGACTGAGGGGTATTTTCTGACTTTTGTTAATGATTATACTTGGTGGACTCTGGTTCTTCCGCTTAGAAAGAAAAAGAAGACTAGTGCCATTTTGAAGCGGTACGTCAGTTTTGCGGAGACCTGTTTTAGTTCACAAGCGTGTCGGGTCAGCTGTGTTAGAACGGACGATAGTGGCGAGTTTTGCGATAAGGAACTGAAAAGGGCACTTTGACGAAATAGAAAATTAATATCAGACTATTGTTCCGTATACATCATCCCAAAATGGAGTGGTTGAACGCATGCATCGGACTCTTTAGCAAACTGCTAGAGTGCTGCTTAGTCAATCCGGGGTCCCTTTTTCTTTTTGGACAGAGACTCTCTTGACTGCTACCTAATCAGTGAGCATACTAGTCCGGCAAATCAGCATGAAATTCCATACACTGGATGGACTGGGTATGCTCCGGATTTGAAATGGCCGCGTTCTTTTTTTGGTTGCCGGTGTTTTACTCTGATCTCCCGGAGAAACGTGCTACATGTTGGAGTTCATTAAGTCTTATTTGAACACTCATTGTAGATATAAAGAATAAGTTTTTTCTTCAACTAAATAGAAATCTATATAGTCAACTTATCCCAAGTTTTGGGGATAGGGCTTTCTTATATACTGTGTTAATCTGATCAGTCATATTAAAAAGTGTGACTGATCATCGTTACATTTGATTACTCCTCTAAACTAGGACATGAGAGGATGAACATTGTGGAAGTACAATTTTCAACACTACAGCCCAAGCAGGAATCTTCGTTGGGTATTGTCGTTAGGGATATTGGTTTGTCCGGTGAGGCTGTCACTGAATTTTTGAGTTCTGAGCTTCAATCTAGGAAATCGGAGGGATTGCAGATACTTCCGGCGTCCCTTGATAAAACTCCTCCATCTGGTCCGTGGGTGTTGAAGCCTAGCGACCCTGAAAGCAATGCAGACTTTGAGGTGTTCTTGACTCGACTGTGAGGTGAACCTGATGCTGGCAACTGCAGCCCTGATCAGTCTACTTCCCGAATGTTGATTCCGGTCGAAAAGTTGCTTATCCCTAATAGTGTCGCTTCGGAACGGTAGCTGGTACCCTATCATGTGGAGGTTCCTCGGAGGACCTGTTCATCGGCCTCCTTCCCGTCGAATGAATCGGTTGATCATTAGTTTAAGAGAGTCAAGGTGCATGGGTCTACCGAGTCTGCCGAACCCAACCAATATCTGCTGAAAGAGAGCCTAGAGGATTCTGAAGTTCTTCCAGATGGAGACCTTACATTTGCCTAGTTCGTTGGAACAGGTGATTCCTCGGACATTGAAACAGGTTCAGAAGACCCTGGAGTGGGAGTTTTGGAGACAGGCTATGTAGACGGAAATGAACGCGCAGATAGACATTTGGACGCTGGTTTCCCGGCGACAAATCGGGAAGTTATTGAATGCCGATGGGTGTTTACGTTGGAAGATAGTCAGTCGGCCCCCGTCTACAAGGCTAGGCTAGTCGCCCAGGGCTTTACTCAAGGAGTCGGGATTGACTACGCGGAAACTTCCAGTCCTGTGATTCGTTATAATAGCATTCGGTTACTCTTGGCTTTGACGGCGCATCATAACTACTTGATTCACCAGATGGATCTGAGCACCGCTTTTCTCCATGGAGTATTAGAAGAAAAATCCTTTAAGCGGCAAACTCCTGGCTTTGAGGGGTCGGAGGAACCAGAGAAAGTGTGCAAGCTTCAAGAATTTTGTATGGGTTGAAACAGTTGCCACTTTACTGGAACAAAAAGAGTGCATCGGTGTCAATGCAAGCCGGATTTCAGCGGCCTCAAAACGCGTTTGGTATTTTTGTTCTTATGTCGCATGGTCGGCCTGACGTTTATGTTGAGTTATGCGTGAGGATCTCTTGTTGCTTTCGCAGAATGAGTCAAGTTTACAATCGGTTGAGGAGTTACTGTCTCAGCATTTCAAGATGAAAGACCTGGGTCTCACCTCTCATTTCTCAGGCACGGTTATTCATCAGACATCGTCGTCAATTACTCTTTCCATGTCTCGTTATGCAGAGGCGGTACTCTCATCTTTCGGCATGGAAAAAAGTTGACCAATGAAGACGCCTATGAATGAGGGTGTCTCAATGAAAGACGAACAATCTCCTGTCCTCTCTGCTGACCGGACGAAGTTGTTTCGCAGCACGGTAGGGAAGTGTTGTTTGCTGCAAACACTGCTCGCCCTTTTATAACTTTTGCTGTGTCAATGTTGAGCAATCATTCAAAAGCTCCAGCGGACATTCACGATTCAGCAGCAACCCACTTGTTGAGATATTTGAGAGATACAACAAGTTTGGGCATCACTCATTCAAAAGTGAGATCTTTGAAGCTGGTAGGGTATGCTGATGCTGATTGGGCTGAAGATACAGAAACCAGAAAGTCGACCTCTGGATATGTGTTTTTGATGTCAAATGGATCTATAACTTGGAGATATACGAAGCGAACTTCCGTGGCAATATCCTCCACCGAAGCTGAATACTACGCTATGTGCTCAGCGACCCACGAGCTACTCTGGATCAAGCATTTGCTAAAAGTCGTAATACTTTCAAAAGTTTGTGTCGAGAAGCCTGTGATTTATGAGTATAACCCGTGGTGTGTGGCTTGGGCTTCTCATCCACACCAACACTCAAAAGCCAAGCACATCGATATCAAGTAACAATTCCTGAGAGAGAAGCTAGAGGATAAAGTACGTGAGCCGAAGAAATGTAGGACTGACAGGAGGATCCAAGATTGCTCAGTTCAACAAAATGATGATGACCAACTTAGGTTGAACTATGGCAGGGTGTTGAGATTCGATCTAGCTCAACTAAGTGACCACATGTCAGTACTCAGGATAGAACTCAGAATTGTCATTGCGGTCTTTGGAGTGAAATCTTTTACACCATGGCTCCAAAAATTCAGAAAGAATTTCTGAGCTCCAAATAATATATAAAGGGGTATTTGTTTCTTTTACCTGGTTTTACAAGATTATATCTACGGTTTTTTGAGAAGACAAAGAAGAAAAGTTTATCTCTGATAATAACAATATGTCTAATGTTCCTATGGTTCTGAACGTGATTCAGCACGATTCCGCCCGATTGAAAATTATTACTCAAGCCAATGAATTCAATATTGCTTAGTCTAGCAAAACAGATCCAAGTCATTTCACTACATTGTTCATGCACTCTTGAAAAAATTTTTCCTTGGTCTATGGTTAGTTGGCTTATAATGAGCCTTATATGACTTGGGAAAATATACAAGGTGTTGAGAATCGTACTCCCACAATGTTGATTTACCTTTGCTTTAATCAATTGAAATAATGATACTTAGATAATGATCAGTCATATTGAAGAATGACTGATCAATATTAACACAATATATAAGAAGGCCTTATTTCCCAAAACTTCTTGGGATAATTGACTATATAGATTTCTATTTAGTTGAAGAATATACTTATTATTTTATATTCACAATGAATGTTCAAATTAGACTGAATGAACTTCAACACAGGGAAGGCTTCAATCAACATCGAAGATCGATCTCAACGGAAAGACGTTTGGACTCAACATCTTGACCTATCAACCTCAACAGATCAATGCCTGTTGAGTATCGTATTCAAACAATGTTCACTTCCATATCTTTGAAGATCGCAAACGAGCCACTTTCCTTATCTCCCAGCCTCATCTTGCATAAGAACAGAACTAGGTCTGATCTAGGAGATGATACTCAAGCCATTGAGCTTCATTATATGAATACTACTTGTTCAGTTCAAGAACTTTTGAATTCGAGACTTGACTGATCAAATAAAAAGTTGTTCCCTATTGATATTTGGAAAAAGCTGACCATATAAAATTTATTTCAATTGGGGAACATTCAGTGTCATGTTGTTAGATATTCATCAAAAATATTGAAACAGATACAGAAGTTCAAAAGTGGTCATAGTGTTATAGTTTTGAAACTACAGTTCTTGTGGGCTGAGAGAATACGACTAATTATCTTTGAGGTTTGCAACCTGCTGACTCTGGTCTCCAATCACTTCAAAATTTGATTCATACAATCTCCTTAGACGCAGGATATATATGCATTATATTCTCAGAGCTGAGTGCTGTGTACCCACTTGATCAACAAAGGTCTCCGTATTTGGTGTATGGTAGTCAAAAGGCCTTCATTCAATAGGTTGAAGATGGCCTACTTTCGAACTATCACTGGTGCTACAGGGTCATTCAAATCCACTGGGCGTACTTATCCAAGATTCTTGATTTCGATGGACCAACCTACTTTTATAGAACCTCCAAGCATCCTTAAACTTGATCAGCTTTACTTGGTTTTACAGATTTATATTTACGTACTTTTTAGTAATTAAAGAATGAAAAGTTTATCTCTGGTACTAACAACATGTCTAATGTTACGATCGTCTTGTACAGGATTCGACAGTTCTACCATGGATCAATAAAAGTGAGGTTGTGAAATACATCAATCAAACGCCTCAGCGAAGAAACAGCGAGCCTTCATTATTCAGTTCATTGATAAGCACGTGTCACAAGGCTAAATTCAAGCGCTTACCGAGTATTACCCCTTGCAAAAAGAAAGACTTTGTCGATACCTGGTATGGCAACCGCCTTGTCTGAACTGCTTCTTTTCGAAAGATATTTTAATTCCTTGTTTCTAAAAATTGGTCTGGTTTCATCAAGTGTCTTGTCGTCTCTTGTTCAAAACCATAGAAACATTGGACATGTTGCTAGTATCATAGATAGACTTCTTATTCTTCATCTCCCAAAAAGAATGTAATCATAATTTTGTAAAACCAGGTAAAGGGAACAAACTCCCCTTTCCATATTATTCCGAGCTTAAAAGTTCTTTTTGAATTCCTGGCAATTCGGTGAAAACTTCTCAATCCAAAGACCGTAATAACAATCCTAAGTTCAACCCGAGGTGCTGACATGTGTTCACTTAGTTGAACTAGCCAGTCTCAACAGTTTGTAAAAATGCAACGCACAAATATGTTGAGGTTTGATTTAGCTCAACTAAGTGAACAAATGTCAGTATCCAGGATTTAACCCAGAATTGTAACTGTGATCTTTGGAGTGAAAAAAACTCACCAGGGTGCCAAGAATTCAGGAAGATTTTTGAGCTACAAATAAGCTAATCTATAATGGAATGTCTGTTCCCTTTACCTGGATTTGAAACTTATATTTACGTTTTTTTCAGTAGAAAAAAAATGAGAAGTCTTTCTCTGATGCTAGCAACATCTCTACTGTTCCTGTGGTTTCGAACAAAATTCAACAAAACTAAGGGTAAAGACTGTTGCGATGTTTTCAGTTAGATACCATCAACCTGCAAAGTAACTCCTGAGCTCCAGGTAATGTTCTTTCGCTTTGTTCCTTGCTCGGGCATATGGAGTTGACGATTCCATTTCTGAATTGATAAGTTCTTGAAATGCTTGTTGACGATGAACCCTAAAAAATAAAAAACACAAAGTCTATCCGTCACATCAATAACTTGTTTCTCAGTTATTTTGAAGGAAGTCGGAAGACCTTGGAAGTCTTTAAAAGACACTTCCATGGTATGCAGATGGGGGCGAAATATGCTCAGCCATGGGAGTTGTGTAATATGCGCTCTAATCCATCTTTTCAAATTAGTGAAATCATCGAGCAATCCAAAGCATGTGGGGCCATTTTTCTTTCGCAATTCGGCATTGCTGGCGAATACAGGGAGTGTTAATGACCATGTTCGCGTTGAAACATACACATAATCCCGGCTATAATGACTGAGTGTTTGTGCTGAATTATTCCAAGGTGTGGCTTTCCCGTGTTTTGAATGTTGAGAATTGTACTTCAAGAATGCTCACTCTCATATGTACAAAGATCAAAAACTAGCCATCTTCCTGTTGAGAATCGTACTCCCACAATGTTGATTTACCTTTGCTTTAATCAATTGAAATAATAATACTCAGATTATGATCAGTCATATTAAAGATTGACTGATCATTATTAACACAATATATAAGAAGGCCTTATTTCCCAAAACTTCTTGGGATAAGTTGACCATACAGATAAAATTTTTGTCATTTTATATTCACAATGAATGTTCAAATTAGACTGAATGAACTTCAACACTTCCTATCTTCCAGCCTCCTCTCGACTATAGTGGAAAAAAGTTCAGAAACACTCTCGATCAGCATGGACTCAGTCACTTCATACATCGCGAGAGGAGACTAGGCATCTTATTTAGACAATGTTAGTTAAGATCCCTATTCTCAGCTTGTTCAGTTTTGTGTTGAATTTCAAAATGACTGTTTTTTACTAATGTTGTTGAATCTTGTTCAAAACCATAGGAACATTATACTTGTTGTTAGCAGAAATGGACTTCTTTTTCCTTATCTTCCAGAATGAATAACAATTTATTTGTGTAAAACCAAGTAAAGGAAACAAACACTTCCTTGAGCTCAATCCTGGGTGCTGATATCTGTTCACTTGATTGGGCTAAATCGAAAGCCAACAATTTTAGAGTCATTTAGTGATGCTTAGCCTTCTATGGAATCAACAGCCTCAACTTCTCCGTTCGATTCGCATCCTAAACTGCTCACTCATACGTTGTTGGTATACAAAAGGTAGTTAGTATCTTCCCTTTATCAGTTCTTTGTTTGTCGACCATATAGATAGACCCTTAATGCTCCCAAGAAAAAATGTATCATATTACTCACAAATCAGTTGCTACATGGATTTGGAATCAAGATCCAGTTGAGCCCAACAAAAGAACTAACCAAAAAGCTCGGGCAAATGTGGTCTTTGTTGGAGTTCATTAAGTCTTATTTGAACACTCATTGTAAATATAGATAATAAGTATTTTTCTTCAACTAAATAGAAATCTATATAGTCGACTTATCCCAAGAAGTTTTGGGAAACAAGGCCTTCTTATGTATTGTGTTAATCTGATCAGTCATAATGAAAGATGTGACTGATCATTACATTTGATTACCCCACATAACTAGAACATAAGAAGATGAACATTGTGGAAGTACAATTCTCAACAGTCTTCATATACATACATAAATATATGTTGTTTGTTAGCTTGCTAGATTATTTTAAAGTTTGCAGAGCATGAAACTATCTCGATTTTTATAAAACTGAAAGAACGATCCTGTGGGTTTGAACGATGGAATATGAGCTTACTATTTTGGAAGCCTTTGAGCGAAACTTTTTTTCTTTGACTCTCGATTTTTCCATCTTTGAACCGAATTAATGGACCTATCATATCAAAAACTAGCTTCTATAGATAAATCATTGCATCGGTCATCTTTGTTGAGTCGATCAGCCATACAAACTCCGTCGCGGAAAATCCCTCCAGTAGCCAAAAGCTAACCGTTTCTTGAAGGCATGAATTGTGCCCTTTCTGGTTGACAATTCTCGCTGAATAAGGCTGAGGCAAGCTTTACTTTTGCCTGCCGAGCTAACTTTTGATGCTTGAACTCATTTCATCCAAGCGAAAGTTCTATAACCTCAACAGATGAGATATAACGAACAACTGTAGCAATGCGCCAGACCATTTATTTGATACAATGCTATCACGCCGAGCACTTATTGTTGTACCATGCACAATCATTCGAATACTCAACCGCTGATATAAGTACCACTTTTTTGTTTATAAAAAAAGCATGTGACGTTGGTGAAGTTAGCGTACGTTCCGCTTATGCGGAGCTCGCTACGCTTTCATTCACTCCTTCGACTCAATCGAATCGCTCACTGTTGATTTTGTTTCAATTCATTCTTGTGGTAATAGGGTACTACGACCTTCAAATATTATGACTTCGGTATAAAATATAAAAGGGCAAACGTCTGCTTCACCTTGTTCCCTATTTTCATACATACGTTCCTCCTGGAAGTTTGGGTATTATCATGTCTATCTCTGAACTAGCACGACTGATGTCACCTTTGTCTAGAAGAAGGCTCAACCCCCACAGGACAAAGGCCACACCAGAGGTAATATTACTCGTAGATTGTTGGATTGAAACGTCCTGATAATGATCAACAACTTCCAAGCTTCTATTACATTATAAAGTTTGCAAATTTGAAAGGAAGAGCCGTAAGGGAAGATTGAAACTGCCGGAGTTGACCAAAGTTTAATCTTGGTTTTTGGATCATGTAACACAAAAACAGTATTGTATCCCGGTTTCAAAAGTGGAGAGTTCTGTTGGACAATGTACTTAAGAATTGCTCACAATCGTATTTCCAAAGATCATAAACCAGTGAAGTTCTCCTCCACCTCCCTCTCCTTATCCGAGCAAAATGGACCCTGTCTGATTTAGGGAGCGACGCTCAAGCCATTGGGTTTCATAATGCTAAATATAGCAAAAACAAACAAGCCACCTGAAGTTGTTTACTAAGGGACTTTCGACTTCGGAGTTCTGGTTTGTAAACTGAAGACCTGTTAGTTTGCAATGATTCTTGAGACAAGTCGACTAAATGAATTTTTTACTCTAGTTGAAAAAAACTCCTATTACGTTAGTTTTCAGTATGATCATTGAGATTTTGACGACTTCAGCTCAGCATCTACAATACATTGAATAATTCAACTAGTTGAATCTTTGTTCTACTAATCAAAAAAACCTCAAAAACTGACTACCTCTCCAACTCAATAGTAAGCTTTCAGCATGAGTATTGATATACATTATTACGATTCGAAGTTTCTTCATGTAGCAACATGAATGCAAATCATATTTTGTTGATTTATTGAGGATGATCAAGTTACGTTTTATATCACTAAAAAATAAAGTTCGAATAGTCAATGTTGACAAAAAAAATTGATGATGTGAAAACTCAATTTTATTTTGTCAATAGTGTAGTAATTTATTTTTGGTAAGTTCTGAAAAGTATTGACAACAGCGCGGTTTGAAAAGCTTCAACAAAGTTTGAAACAGATGCCGTGTGATCTTTGGTTTTATTTTTTCGGACAGGGGACCTTTTTAACTAATGAATTGTTGACTCCTCTTTTTTGCCGTATTTTCTTTGTTATAGGACCTCTATTTTTGCTGCAAACGTTATCCACGCTAAATGCTACAATGGTCAAATACGAGATGATCTTTGAAGCTATTTGAGCCTATATTGCAATTCAGCTCAGCATCCATTGGGGGCTTTCTTGAGTTTGAAATGATGACAGAAAGTTGAATTGACTTGATGCTCATTTATTGAATGAAGTCAAATCATGTCTGTGAAACGTAACTGATAGGAAGAACCTGTTGAAATTATGAAAGTGTTTTTTGAATACATGGTGGATATGAAAGAATCAGTGTTCTCATCAACCGAAGTAGGAATCAAAGTAGTCGACTTATCTCAAAAAATAATTGGGAAGTAACAGGCCTTTAATTGATAGTTTAGACTCTCGAAGTCGAGAGTTTTATCCAACGATGAAACCCAATGGCTTGTATCCTATTCTGTTAGAATCTGTTGAATTTCAATATTTCTTTTTCAAAAATCCATGATTAGTAACGAATTGTAACAGGATACTATTACTAAAATATCAGATGTTTCACTCACTAAAATGAACAGTTATATGGTCGACTTACTCAAGAATGTTTGAGAACTAACTAGGTCTTAGATAATAATTCGGACTTTCGAAGTCAAGATTCCTAGACAATGACGCCAGATGGCTAGTCTTCCCAATTCTCAGATCCATAAACATGAAAATTCATGGCTTGGATTTCTATTCAAATCTGATCGGAGTCATTGTTAGTGAGAGAGACTGGTATGTCGCTGGAATTTCAAGTTCTCTGAGAGAAATATTATTTTGAACCTCCCCTGACTGGCGACACTTGTGGAGAATGAGGGAGTATACACTGTGAAGTATAATATTTGGTCGATTCAGCAACAAAATACTCAGAGACTTGAGTACTATTTCCTGACTTGAAAAGTAGTCCTTGTTCCTGTACAAGTGGAGGCTGTTAGATAGAAAATTGGTTGGTTTGTGATCTTTGGAGATTGGGAAGTGAGCAGCATTGTTCAAGTGCAATTCTCAACACATGATGTGTGAGGTTGGATCAAATTCGAACATTTATTGCTTTCGAAGTTGATAGTCGCCTTCTTATTTTCTCCATCTGTCAAAATAATGCTACGTGCCAAATATAGTCCGCTTTACTGCTCCGTTTCAAAGTTCAAATGTCTCAATCATGGTCAGTATTTTTTTAGCATTGTAAATTACTCAAAGCTATAGTTGAATATTGTCACAATGTTCGCTTCTTACTCTGACTTACTAACGCTCAATCGTTGAAGGAGTAAAACGCTTTGATTTTTTAGTTTGAATCTCCAGTTTGACGATGCCTCATTACTAAATTATCGGTTTATAGAGGGGCAGAATCTTCACTTTTCATTTCTTGAAGTTCTTAGATCGTTGGAAGAGAATTCTATCAAGATTGTTCCAGATATGAGTGATAATCAACCAATTACACAGTGAATTTTCATTCAAAACACTCAGCTTCAACAAGAAGGAGCTTGGTAAATTTTTTTTGTTTGGGTACTGTATTGAGATGCCGCTCTTGTAGCAGCTTGAATCTTGTATTCGTTCGAAGATACAGGGTGACATTGTTCGTGCAGTTAGATTTTGATAACAAGCTTACTTGATTTCTTCAAAAAGGTGTATCCGAAATAAGAGTACAAGGGACTTGAGGTAATCTCCGTGTGTTCTGTGTTCTCTGGAAGGCTTCCTCGCTAGGCCGATTTTGCCGGATTGGATTTTGTAACCTGTTGAGTCATTTTACCCTAAGCGTTGCTGAGATAACATTTCATTAACGTCCATGAACAATAATGACCTTCGCTTGATTAAGAAAACGATACTCGACCTACTATACTTCATGTTAATAAGTCTGGCAAAACCAAACCAAACTATGTGAAGACCCACTATTTATTAATAATCGGGGGATAGGTGTTTGATATAGGTTTCCAAACTTGTTGAAGAGATCACTCGTCATCTTAATATTCATTGTCATCATGAATATCAGACAAAGCCTTCGAAACTTCGTCATGAAGTACAATAAAGAGTACTGTAAAGACAATCCCGTTTGTCATGAAGTTTCAGTTGAACATTACCAAGTATAACAGTGCCAGGCTCAAAAGTGAAATATGTTGTGGCGGTTATCTGTCTTTCATGTTTGAGCTGATTTTGATGATGTCGTGGGTGTCGTATCTAAGAAAGACATGAGTCATGTCGTAACCTCCAGCGACCGAAACCACTGTAACGGAGGTTCTCAAATGCAATCCTCAGTTATAAACTTTTCTACTCAACTTCAGCAGATGAAACTCTGTTTTTTGCTATTGTTAATATTGTCGTATCAGTTGATTGCCATTAATTCTGTTTTCAGATTTTTTGAACAGATCATGATTTACTAAAGAAATGTTCCTTTTGTTAGATTCAGCTTGGATTGGGACTTATTGTAGTACTGAATTTTGGGCTGAATAACTTTTTTGTAGTGACATTTTTTCATTAGCGTTATTGACTGGGTATATTTCCACTTTCAATCAACTGATAGGAGATGATGAATCTTGTTACCGTAACTAAATTCTGTTCATTCATTGTATCTATTATATTTTTTACACATGCCCGTAAGAATGACTAATCAAATCTCGACAATGGAAAGTGAAGCGTTTGCTATCCATCGTTGCCACTATCAAGATCTGTAGTGGCAACGAGCGAATCAACGCGTATTGGCAACATAGTTGGCAAAGTATATACTCCCCTCAAAACTGCAAACATAAAGAAATGGAGTGTTCCGTATGCAGCTTTGTTATTCTCTATGGCCAATGAAGACGCTTCATGCTAGCGGTTATTGATGACGTGTTCACGAACGACTCTTGCACTTCACCCCAGTTTCAGAATTCGAAAGTGATCCGATTCGGCTAACTTTTTTGATTCCTGTATTGAAATCTCATTCACGAACGAGTATTCAAGAGTTTTTAAATAAGTGGTTCTTGTCGTTCGAAGCCTAGCTTACATGAACTGACGTCTGTCTGTCTTAAGGCGATATCATCCAAACTGGGCTTCCGTGTCAACATTGGACTAGTTCTTTCATTCTTGATGGCGTGAAGCTTTGCGTACAACCAGGAGAATGGCGATTTAGTGGCTATCGATTAAAAAAGGATTTTCTGCTGTGGATTTCAAAGATGGCTTCTGGGGGTCCTGGGAGAAACGAGGAGATAAACAACTTTGTTCGACTGCGATACACAACACTTGTATCCGATTCGTCAATGGTAAAAATATTGATTGAATATCAACATTGATAGACAAAGTCTTTATGGGAAACGATCGATGATTGTCATGCTGTTCAATGGCATACGTATTTCACCTTGTAGTTAGCTAGCTGGTTAAGCTTTTCACTTCAGAATAACTGGATGTCAAAGATTGGTCTTCACTATTACTCCCATTCCGAGGACACAGCCTTGCTGGCGCTCATCTTCCCATTGCAAAGGATGAATGAAAGATTGATGTAATTCAAATTCAGCTTATAGAAATATGAACAACTTGCGGAAACCACAATACAGCTTGCCTAGATTTGGGACCAGTGTAATTGGTACCTGCCATGGTTTTCACTCCTGCCTTGTTTGTTCTATGATTCCACACGTGCTGTCTCTGCAACAAAAAAAGCACACAAGATCAATGCTTGAACACATTTCCGTCTCCCGTAAAAAAATGCGTAAACCCGGAATCGAACCGGGGGCCCAACGATGGCAACGTTGGATTTTACCACTAAACCATTTACGCTTTTAGTTGAATGAAACTAACAGTAGTTGCCCTCATTGTTTGATCCAACTTTGATTTCAAATTTTTGTTTTACCAACAATTGTCTTTTTGTCTTTAAGACCTTGCATAACTATCGACGACACCGAAGGAAGAAACTTATAATAGCAACGTGAGGAAATGAGAACAGCATTCTCAGTTCATTTGTTTATCCTGTTTTGTTTCGCACCTGTATACCTTCACGGGTATTCAATGTTTCAGGATCTTTTTTGTGTTCGATTTCAGAAAGTCTGAATTTGTTCTACAAAGGTCTCAATGCCAAGTCGGATGGCGAGGTAAGCTTGAAGCAAGAGAGAGAGGTCTACAATGAGATGCAATGTCCAAATCGTCTTTCAATGGAACATCCACATTCATGTGTGAATAAAAAAATAAATGACAGCCGTGGGGTTCGAACCCACGCCTCCGAAGAGACCAGGACCTTAACCTGACGCCTTAGACCACTCGGCCAGGCTGCCATCTTACAACTACTTTTTGAGTGTTTTGAACCTCGTATACTTCTCATCTCACTGCAGGCAGTCGTAAAGTAGACTTTATATCGGTGTATCTGTTGTAATTATTAATCGTTCATAAAGGCAACTTGTATCAAATGGATTGAGGAGATGTCTGCAATTTCCACTTGTTCAACAGAAAACTTTCTTTTCCTGCCAGAAAAAACATGGTATTTCTATGTCAGTTAAAGCGGCACAAACGCTTGAAGTGTATCTGAGCATAAACTTTCCAAAAATAAACCGATAGATTTTGCCATTCAAGCTGGAGTTTGAATCATCTGATCTTACTGTTACGAGCCTGAGTGTTTCAAAATACAATATCTTATTTGACTTTAAAAGCTAAGTAACTTCAAAAAATTCAAAAAGTTCAAAAACTAAAAACCGTAAGAAAAACAGCTATATAATCAGAGATTATTATTTGATGAGCACAGCTAGAACTAACACTAAATATTAAGTCATGGATCTTCAAAGAAAGCAAAGTGAGCTACTTCAAAAAATGTATCATGCAAAGGATAATCGTTGTATGTAAATGTCATCAGTGTAATACTCATGTTGATCAACACTGTAAAAGTCCAACAAGTTATCCAAGATAGTTTAATGGTTAGAATTCTCGCTTGTCACGCGGGAGATCGGGGTTCAATTCCCCGTCTCGGAGTTTTTTTTACTGTTTTCTTTTAGCGATTTATCAGTTACCACGCGAAACCCTTTTGGCAAAAGTCGTGGTAACAAAAACTCTATTTTTGGGCAAGTGGGTACTGAAAGGTGGTAAGTGAAAGTGGTAATAGGTGGGTAATTGAAAACAGTAATCACTCGTAAGTGATTGTGCAATCAAAGAAGTCATCTACTCAGAACTCGATTTGTGTAAAGATACTAATTTTCAAAAGGTAACATAAGTCACGTGTTATACACATAATGGTAAAAGAATACTGAATGTCTTTTTTTGTCAAATACTCATGGATTCTCGAGAATACCCGCGTTTGGTAACTTTTTCCCGAAATCATATCGTAAAATTTAGCTCAGCCACAAACAGGGAAACTTAAGATGAACATTTGTTGTACATTTGGGAGCATTCAAGGACGTTTCACTGATCCATAAAAACTTTGAGACCAAATTTTCCTTTTAGAAAAAAAAAAATCGTAAAATATTAAAAAATGCATCAAGCAGGGTTCGAACCTGCGTCCCCTCACGGAGAACAGAACTTGAGTCTGCCGCCTTAGACCACTCGGCCATTGATGCTGTTGATATTCCAATATATGCAGGCCAAAGATACATGCGTACAACACGATCAGAGACTCTCACAAGTGGCTGCAGTTTCTGTGTAAAGTGGTCACTAACTCGATGCCTTACGAATTTATAGAAATGATAAGTCAGTACACCTTCAGCTCATGAGGGTCTTCATCAATTAAGCGGAGCTGGACTTCATCGTCCACGTTCTAGTATTAAAGTCTCTTGTAGGCTGATCCGGGTTGAAGACATTGTCAGGTGGGGAGTTTGGCTGGGGCGGCACATCT